>JASAND010020341.1:0-29055 GCA_030248195.1 Trissonchulus latispiculum
AAATGGTAAGTTTATTGAAATTCAGTTAACCTATTATGTTATTAAGGCTATAACTACGTAATAACTACAACATAGTACATAGTTGTGTTGTACATATTCCTTTGAACAGCTATAAATAAATTGGTAAATGAATATATCGATAAAAATATTTGAATTGATATCCATCTTAATTTCAATCAAGTTTTGTATACTTTGTTTGGATCTTTTGCGCTTTTCCCCCCCCAGCCCTAACTTTTGATTTTTTTGACCAATAACTTTGAAATTTGGTGTGGGTGCATACTGGAGGCTGGTGAATTCAAAAACTCAAAAATTTTAAAATTTTTAAAATTTTTAAAAAATTTTAAATTTTTGTTTGGTAAGGGGGGACCAAGGGGAACCAAAAAATTTTTTTAAAAAAATTGTGCTGAAAACTTGCATACAGGGGTTTTCTGGGGTGCTGAGCACGAATCTGAAATCCGTTTTTCGATTCAGCTTTTCGTTAGTTCAGTATAAGCTAAAGTTGTAAGCTTAACATGTAAGCTTATACTGAGCTAACGAAAAGCTGAATCGAAAAACGGATTTCAGATTCGTGCTCAGCACCCCAGAAAACCCCTGTATGCAAGTTTTCAGCACAATTTTTTTCAAAAAATTTTTTGGTTCCCCTTGGTCCCCCCTTACCAAACAAAAATTTAAAATTTTTTAAAAATTTTTTAAATTTTAAAATTTTTTAATTTTTGAATTCACCAGCCTCCAGTATGCACCCACACCAAATTTCAAAGTTATTGGTCAAAAAAATCAAAAGTTAGGGCTGGGGGGGGAAAGCGCAAAAGATCCCTTTGTTTCTCTTTTAGGAAGAAAACAACGCAGTGTTGAACAGCGAAGAAAAGCCGAGAAAAGTCTCGATTCCGGTCGATAATTTGTCCACTTCCAATGAAGGTATGTCTCTCACTTGTAGATGTTAATTTTTAGTTTGTTGAATTTTCGGGTGTTCGTAAGATTAGCCCCGCTTTCCACTCGAGAACACAAGGGTGTTAAGAACACTTAAGGCTGGCTCCACATTATTAAAGTTCTTTCGAAAGCGGCCAAAGCATAAGCTTAGGCAGTGTTTGCGTCTGCCTACAGCGCCAAGGCTATTTTGAATCCTGAACCAACTGGGTCACATGAGACGCAGAGGGATTGGATATTTTAGATACACAAATTTAAATACATAAATATGATATTCAGAACCTTCTGAGGGTAGAAATTGAAAGTTAATTTTTTCAAGTTTCCTTTAATGTCGGCTTAATGTCGGTTTCCTTTAATCGTTTATTCCTTGTCGGCTGATCGATATCAACTATGCGGCGATCTCCAGCATCTTTACACAGATCACTTGACAGTAAAAAATTAAAATTCTGGACGTTTCCTTCTTCTTTGCAACACGGTTTTCGAACGCAGCTAACGAAGTAACAGTCTTTCAAGAAAAGTGAGGTTTTTCTTCCAATTTACCCTCCCCGCTCAAAACCTTTAGAATTTCCGTAAACGGGGAAAAAGGAGAACCGAACATTTTTGTCCCCGATTTTTGTGAAGAGTTGCTTACATAACATGGGGTTTTCAGCGTCGCAAAACACGAATCTAAGGCTCGCTTTTCTATTCAGCTTTTCGTTAGCTCAGTATAGGTTTATATGCCTCTTTAGTTTGTAATATAAGCTAACATCAAGCTAACGAAAAGCTAATTCGAAAAACAGTTTGCGAACTTGTGTTCTGCGTTTCAAAGAGCCCCAGAAGCTTTTGGCAATCGGAAACGAAAAATTTTTAGGTTCTCCTTGGTCCCACTTACGAAGAAAATGGAATTTCTTGAAATCGAAATATTTGATATTTGACATCAGCGGGGTCGAAAAACATACACATGACATGCCAAATATTAAATCGATTGGTCAAGTTTTTTGTCGAACATTTTGACTGGGGGGATAAACTGGAAAAGCACCGAAAAGTCTAGGAGTAAAAATTTGCCATATTTTGGTACTTTATTTGAATCTTTCCTACACTCTTAAAAAGACTCCTGTAGAAATTACAGGAATTCTTGTAGTTCTCTACAAAAGTGCTCCTGTGCGGTCAGTCACTAGCGGAGCTACCTGTATTTTCCACAAAAGTAACTTTTGTATTTTTTACCGGTCTCTGGAATAGTAAAAATTACAGGAGTTTCCTGTAGAAAATACTAAGGAAACCTGTAGTTTTTATTACAGGAATTTCCTGTAGAAAATACAAAAGAAACCTGTAGTTCTGTTCGACTTTTTTACAATCCTATATCAATCAGATACCAAACCTGTAGTTTTTACAAGACAAAACCTGTGAATTTTACTGGAGCGACCTGTAATTTCAGAAGGGGGGGGGGGACAGGTGCGGGGGGCGGCCGCTCCCAAAATATTTTCGGCAGGGAGCGGCCGTTACAAAAAAAATCACCCACGGGGTGTGGGAAGACTGAAAATTTGAAAAATTCAAAAATTTCAGTCTTCAAAAATTATGACCACTGCCGCCCTTATATAGAAAGTTTGCGTTATCAGCGTATCGAGTACTTTCCTGTAGAGCAAACCTGTAAACCAGTGAAAACTACAGGTTTCATTTGTACTGAATACTGGTCTAACTTGTAATCAATTCTACCAAAGTATGTCCGGTAAACACTACCAACGATGACCTGTAGAAATTACAAGACTGAACCTGTATTTTCTAGAAAAGCTTTTGTATTTATCATCTACAAAAGTGATTCCTGTAGTTTCTACAGGAACATTTCTAAGAGTGTATTAGCCCCGGTAGCAACACGGGGACGAAGAGTTAGTTCCAAACTAGCCAGCAGGATTAAACGAATTAAAATTAATCATTAACGAAATAGAAATTACGGCTATCGGATTAAAATTATTAAACTTTATAATTTTTAATCCTGCTAAGTAATATAGAAATAGGGTTGAAGATTTTAATGCTGCATGATTAAGGAAACAAAAATTAAAGGTCGAATTAAAAGCAAAAGTTCGTTTAAGGTGGTGGTATCCTTTTGTGCAGTGCTTTTGTGGTGATTTTTTGAAACGCTATAACTTTCGCAATTTTGGGAGTTACAAAGAGCTTTATACATCGTTTTAAAGCTTATTATCCGTGCATTCACATGAGCTTACACAACTGGCAAAATTAGCAAAAAAATAGCAGAAATTTTCTGACAAGCTGACATCTAACAGGATGAATATAGACCAAAAGTTTTTGAACATCGATTTCTCAAAACTGAAGAATCGGCCAAAAGTTCTTTTTGTGCCACGATATGAAGGACATGGGCCGAGGGACATTTTTTGGATTTGGCTCAGCAGGTCTTAACGTTCGAGAAAATCGGCCAAATGCACAGTAACACGAAATTTCGCAACTTCGCATTGAGTTTTCTTGCTACTCAATATGTTTTAGCCCAAACCAAGAAAAACGTCCCTCCGCAGAAGTGCGAATTTCGATTCTGCCGAAAATCTCCGGAATCCGTCGAGTAGTTTTTGAGAAATCGATGTTCGAAACAAAATAATCGCAGTTTTGCCAAAATGGTTTTTCGGCCAAATCTCCAGCTGAAAGCAATAAAGTCCGGCTAATAAGCATTCATAAAATGTGCATTTTGACGATGTATCGATTGAGCATAACTAAGTCAATTTTGTCCTTAACATGTGGCAGTAATTTTGAAAAAACTGATTTCCTCGAAAATGGCCATTTTTGACCTTAAAAACAGTTTTTTGCTTATACTGACTTAACCACTGGAGATAGCTCAAAGCTTATAAGAGCAAAAATGTTCATTTTCGAGTCCTCTTTCCAGCCATACCAACCAATCCCGTGTCTTGTCTACCTACTGGGAGCTAAAGGCCAAAAACTAAAACTTTCTTATCTTTTGGCCTAAGAATACGGGACTGGTTCTAAAATGTTAAGAAGCACGGAAATAGGTTATTTCGTAAGTTTTAGCCCTTTGCGTAAAGGATTAAAGCCGTAGGAGTCAAAAATACCCGAAAGGAAACAAGCACCTTAACCAGCAGGATTAAAATTTAATCCGCTTAGTTCTGCAAGCTGTTTCTTTATTAATGTCGAATAATTTTAATCTGATTCTTGAAAGAAATAGACCGTATGAAAAAGAAGAATCTGGAAGCATCGTAAGGAAATAATGAAAAACGCCTGCCTGCGTCACCAAGGCAAAGCCTGGCGTGGCTGTCCTTAATACTTGATAGCCAGGCAGGAGCTCCAGAGATTAGTTCTTTCTGGGTAAGAGCGCTCTCAGGGCCCATTGGCTCTCTCCTGTTCCGGACTAAGGCTTTGCCTCAGTGACTGCAGGCAGGCGTTTTTCATTATTTCTTTACGATTAGTGCCTTGTATCCTTCGTGGATTCGCCGGCTAGCCCGCGCTTACCTCATTTTCTTGAAGACTCTGGAAGCAGAGAGAAGGAAAACATTTTGGAATCAACGTGAAACTGTCTTGTAAAACATGACCTTGACAAGTGTCTGCTCGCTCAAATTCTCATTAGGTTGTTTGTCATTCTAGGCACCACTACTCCTGCAGAAACTCGTCGAGATACATCACTATTGGAGATTGCTGAAATCTGTCGAACGGAGCAATCTGCCATGGAATTTTGTCAGCAGGAAGAACTGCTGATTAGCCCGCAGAAGCTCAGCATCTTGAACGGCGGGGAGGGCTCCTGCACCCTTAGCCCGGGGTGTCAGGGTCGTCTCTATCAGACTACTGTCGGAAACAAGAATCGTCTCATGCCCTACTATCGAATTCGCTGCAATCGCTGTGGCAAAGCCCGTAGTCTTCGAAATGCCCCAGGCGACGGACAGTCGGGCTCTCACCGGACGTTTTTCGCCAACTATGATTCCCTAGGTCGTGCCCAAACCAAACTGGCGATTCGTCGAATTCTCCTGATTGTCTGGTGCTGGGCCAAAGGAATGGGCTTTCAGTTGACCAAACAAGTCCTCTCGGACCTGTTGGGCAATAATCAGGTCACGCTCTCCGATTGGCGTGCCAAATGTTTCAATGTTTTGGATGCGGCCTATGCTCGAGAAAACGAAATTGCCGAGGAAGAAAATCGCAAATCAGCGAAACGACCGCGTCGATGTCAGGAAACTCCTGCGGAAACCTGGTGGCGAAGTCAACACAGGCAGACACCGTTTTTGGACTTTCTGGCGGAAATTCGTCAACAATATCCTTTGTGAACTGAGTGAATTTGTTTGTTATGAGTCTTATTTACTTTAGTTTGAATTTTTGCGACAGTCCATGAATAAAACAATGTCTTGCCGATAACTCTTCATAATGGACATCAACACTCTGATAAACGCTATACTTGTGACTCATTTGGTTTAATTGCAGGAGTTTTTTTTTGATGAAAACCGTCTCGTCTTTGGTTATTTTTAGTTTTGATAAACTATTGAAAACGAACTTACGATAACATTGAGCTAACGACTGAAACTAAAATAGACCACTTTTACGAGACAGACCGGCCGACTCAACGTATTTACTTACAAAGTCAATTTACAAGGAGAGCTAAGCCAAAGTATCTTATGGTACCGGGTGGACAGCGGTAAAACCAGGGAGCTGGCAGAGGCAGACATCCCGATTCCGGACAACTCTCACACTTGTGCGAGAGCCAATCGCTTCTGGAGCCTATTTCATAAAACAATTGGGTTTCATATAACAATTACCTGGCCTGTAGTTCTACAATTGTAAGAATTCTAATTACAATTGTAGCCAATGTTCGGTTTCATAAAACAATCACTGCACCTGTAGCTCTACAATTGTAGAAAGTTTTGCGTTTCATAAACCCACAATTGTAGGCCAATTATTTCACAATTGTAGCTATGAAATGCACATAGCAGAATTGTAATTGTACAGTTACAATTGTAGCCACTTTATTGAGTTTCATAAAACAATTGCAGTTTTACAATTAAAGCTTTCACCTGTAGAATCGTACTACAATTCCTACATACCTAAAAAGGGTTGTAGATGCCACAAAATAGGTGTATTTTCGAAAGATGTTAGCGTTGTGCGTTCTGTTTTTATTGAATCATATTGCTGCAGCTGAGGTCTATAGTTCTAGCAGACAACTATTTCTTTACAAACTACCATAGTATACTACAATGTGACTTTCATCTTTGAAAAGTTGTATTATTGATAAAAATTCCATAATGGATGCAAATGCCGGAATAAATTTAAGCAATTTACTATATATATACTAGATAAACAAAAAGACTAAGTATGTACACATTTGTGGATTTGTAAATACAATTCCTGAAATTGTAATTACAATTGCTACAAATGTAAAATTATAATTACAATTCTGAAAATTGTATTTACAATTGTTACAATTGTAGTCCTGGCTTTCACAATTGTACCTACAAA
Organism: Trissonchulus latispiculum; assembly: GCA_030248195.1. Taxonomy (NCBI): domain Eukaryota; kingdom Metazoa; phylum Nematoda; class Enoplea; order Enoplida; family Ironidae; genus Trissonchulus; species Trissonchulus latispiculum. Next base: position 6,358 of record JASAND010020341.1, read on the forward strand.
CCTATAGAATTGTGATTGTAGGCAGGACTACAATTGTAGAATTGTAGAAAATCTACAATTGTTATATGAAACTGGAAATTTGTAAGATTGTAGAGACGTTACTACAATTGTAGGAACCTATAGGCCTGTAATTGTAGTTGTATGAAATAGGCCCCTGGTAATTTTTTAACATCATTACCTCTAAGTAGGTAAGGTATGGATGCGGGAAGGTAACAGGAGACTTGCCTGGGGCGCCTGCCTTGAGAAACTGTCCCCTCCTCCACAGTTGCAGCCATCATTCGAGGTGGCATTCCTGGCTAGTTGTGCCCGGGCATTGAAGCGGGCCTCAAAAGAAGGGGTGGGGAGGCGGCTGGCTTAAAGGCACAACCTTACTCCTGGCTCAAAAGCAGTGAAACCGGGGTTGAGCACCGGCACCACAAACCCTGCAAGGGTTATCCATGGGGAACCTTTGCCTTTTACTTTACCACACACCACACATAAAAACAGACAAAGACTAATTTAATTCATTTAAGAATTCACAGCCACAATAAAAGAAACAGTTAGAACAAAAGTTTCAAACATGTCACCACAATCAAGCTTCGAGTCAGAAAATGTAGTGCCAACTTCACACTACAGCTTTCACAGCATCAGCTCTGCCAAGACATTAGGGCGAGCCTGAGCCTGCCTCAGCCAACTTCGCGGGGCCAGCGGGCCAGGAACGGATTTTCGGGGGCCAATCGGCGGCAGTCGGGAACACAGACGCCAATAGGATCCTTTGCTCTGAAATGAAGGGGTCTGCCGGTTGATCACCCTCACGCTGGCTTCCGTCTGGTGAAAGACCAGGATCAGATCTCGCTGGTAGGCCATCTTGAAACGACGCGGGATATCGAAAACGGCAGCCGCGTCAGAACGTCGATGTCGACGCCGCTTTTTGGCCCCACCAGGACTGGAAAAGGAAGGGGAGTTCTGACTGGGCGTTCGACGACGCTTAAGGGCACCGCCAGGACCACCCACGGAGCGGCCGACGCAAGACTGAACTGGAGTGCTTACATCCGTCGACGCTGGATCAACAACAACAGCAGCTGGCTGAAAAGCAGGAAAAGCACAAATACTAAATATGTACATATGTAGTTAGTGCAATGCTTTGAACGTAACAAATGCCAAAACATGTACGTATATATGCATAGTACTTTCAAAAGAACTGTCAGCGAAAGAGTGAGAGAGAGCGCACAAATGATAAGCATTAAATATTAACGCCAACAACCAGCTTGAAGTGGATCATACTTCTGTGCTCTAAGACCGACACTGACAGGACGGAGCACATGTGCTCAACAAGGAGAGATTCCAGACTGCGCATTCAAATCTGACCGATTTTTCGGGTCTTCAGAGTATGTAAGGGGCAGCACTTTATTTTATATAATGAGGACAAAAGAATAGGGAGACAAACTTCAGCAGAATCTCTGGCTTCCGTCTCGGCCTCGCCAAGGTCAACGCTGGCACTGTTCCCTGGCTCCACTCCCACTTCTGAAATCTCTTTCTCAATCTCTTCCCACAGCTCCGCACCACTGGGACCAAGTTGAATCGGTACCGCTTGGATTCGAAATTGACCCACGCCGCCACCGGCACATTCTGAAACAGTCGCCACTACTGCAGGTAGTTTAAACTGCGATGGCCGAGTAGTAAGGTGTTCGACTAAAGATCTTACGGTCCTAGGTTCGAACCCCCGCTGCAACAAGGCTTTCACAAATCCCCTTGAGCAAGGGACTAAGCACATATCGGTTCGCCGTGGGCTCCAGCCAACCCAGCTGTCTATCCTTAACTGGTCGGTAAATGGGTACCACTGCGGTGGGAAGGTAACAGGAGTCTGTGTTCTGGCGTAATGCCGATGAAGGGCTGGCCCTAGGGTTGTGCCAGGGCCGTGAAGCGGGCTTCGGGCTCGGGCCGGGCTCGGGCCGGCCCGATACCGGCCCGGCCCGAGTTTTTAATGAGACGGCCCGGCCCGAGCCCGGCCCGAGTTCTCTGTCGAGCCCGGCCCGACTCGGGCCGCTCGGGCCGTTCGGGCCGCTCGGGCCACTCGGGCCGCTCGGGCCTATCGGGCTTTCCGGGCTATTTGAGTAGTTTGTCATTGCTGAAAAATATTGATTTGTTTCGTTGTGACTTGTGGCTTCCTTTGTTCACACACTATTGTCTTATTCGGTGCTTATTCACACATACATACATACATACATATCTGAATTGATACATTTGATGCAAACTATATATACACAAGTTTAGAACATAATTCTACTATCCAAATTAGCAAGCAGATTGCGAAATGCTAAACTTTATACAGGTTTTCTCTACCTGCATTCTGCAAAAAGTTATGGATTAGTTAGCGGCAAATTGTCTTCTAACAAACATTTGTATGATTTAGAAGTAACTATTTTGGTACTCTACTACAGACAAACCCTGGTTTGGTACAAGGAAGCTAACAAGTAAAGCTTTGCCAACTTCCCACTTTTTAGTCAGTGGTCAATTATGTGTTTAAATTTGCTAAATATAAGCTGTGTGATGATTTATTTTTATTCTTTTTTTGGATGATTCAATACTTAACCAAAATCTTACTTACAATCTACAAGATACATAAACTTTATAGCTCCAGTGTGTGGTCACAAATTAATGCTCAGAGCATTATCTGAAAATTATGAAATGAAAAGCTTCTAACAATAGCTAATGTTGCACTGAAGTTACAGCTAATCGAACCATGAAATTTCATTTTGTGTTTACCGATGCGTAATAGGTAATAAAGCTGCTCGGCAAACTGGATGGAATTTGAGCCATTTTTGGGCCTTTCCGCACCTGTCGGGCTATATTTGGGCCACTTGGGCTGCTCGGGCCATTCGGGCTCTTCGGGCCGCTCGGGCTCCTCGGGCCGTGAATCGGACTTCGGGCTCGGGCCGTGAAGCGGGCCTCGGGCTTCGGGCGGGGCGGGGGCGGGGCCGGCCGGGCCCGAAGCCCGGCCCGAGGAGGTTGGTTGGCCCGAGCCCGGGCCCGGCCCGAGAAATTTCTTAACGGCACAACCCTAGCTGGCCCCCCTTCCACAGATGTAGGCAACATTAGAGTTGTCACTCCTGGCTTCGGGCAGTGAATCCGGAGATAAGCACCGGCACCCTATAACCTTCTGTAGGTTGGAACTTGGAGTTCTCTCCAGGGGTCACTTTACCTTTACCTTTTACTATTACAGACATATTTCTGTCGAAAAGAAGCCTAAATAGCCGACTTCTTTTTGGCATTTTTACGCATAAAAACTTGAAAAAATATCCAAAAATATACATGTCTCCGTTTTGAGTGATCCCCCTTTCCCATGGATGGTGGCCCCAATGAAACCCTCTCCAAAAGTCGCAGAAAAATAAACCAGAAAGCTCCTAATCGCAAACAAAGAAACATCAACTGCAATCTACGTTTTGTTGAAAAGGCCCTATGTAAAGACAGAAGATTGTAGAACTCAAAATTTAAGCCAAAACACAAATGCAGGCTACCTTCATTGGGTGATGTGGTGACATGTCTGTAGTAGTTCAGACAGGGCAGGGGTTGTATAGCATCTCCGAATAGAGTATTTGCTAGTGAATAGCTCTCTGCCAATATGCTATGGAGACCGGCCCCAGCAGGAAGGCTGCAGTGGTCACCTGATTCCAGGGGGTTGTCTCCATATTGTACAGCAAAGGCAGGGATCAGCACTTGCAAACTTGATCTCAGAAAATCCTGAAGTAAACCAATACCATTATTAAACATATAACCTGTTGTTTTTTGTCAAAAAATGCAAAACCGGATTGTTTTTAGGAACAACTATACAATGCACAACCCGCTAACAGGACAGGGTATTCTTATAGCCCCCCTCCAAATATTGACGGTCTCTCCCCGAAACCGGTCGTACCCCCCCCCACGAAATCCCACCGGGATTTTGGGTTTCCCACTTAATGAGGTCTACATTTTTGCCCAAAATAGACAGATGTTCAAAAATGTTTTCGTGAAAATGGATATTTTTAGCCTAAATCCAGACATTTTTGAGAACTTTTTCTTTTTCTACAAGTAAAATACGCCAAAAATAGCAATATTCGGCTCATTTTTGCAAACAACCTCCCCTCTCCCGAAACTTTCTCCGGGCGTGCCCCCCTCTGGGAAGCCCCCCCCCCCCGAAAAAATCCCTAAAAAACACCATGACAGGATGCCACACGACAGTGTGCATTATGGCAGTTTTTTTGACACATATCTACATCACATCACACCTGAAACTTCAAATCAAGTAACACTTAAAAGTCTTTGAGAGGAATACTAAAGCACAGGCTATCTAAATAAAACTTGGAAATTGCAAGCCCACCTGTGCGGCTTCCGTAGCAGGTGATCGGAGCTCTTGCGCTGAGTCGGTTTCCTCAAGAGGAGAAGCCCCCTGCAGTTGTTTCAAAACAGCAGGAATGATATCAGTCTGCAAAAACAGTTAGCTAAAGTTACACTAGACCAAAAATATACATATATATAATGCCCAAAAGTGTAATAGCTCAGGTTACTATTTCATCTATCTCCTTTCAAGAGAGTTCTCCGATTTTAGCAAACAATGCCGCTAACTTACACAACTGTGGGCAGAGTTTGTAGCACTTGAAAAGCAGTGAGACTTGGAAAAATCACAAAAAATCCATTTCCTATTTTGCTAACAAAAATGGGTCTAAGAAGAAAGGTAGGACGGTAGAAAGAAAGATATACCATGATACCATCTGAGAACTACAAATTCTTCTTGACTTGATACAAACAAAATGGAAAACTGAATCAGGAAAGCAAAGCATTCTCATTCTGAACCAAAAAAGCTAGCAACATAATAACAATGGGGTACCTACCAAATAGGGCAGCAAGGCAGTCAGCAGTCGCAGAGATCTGATACCAGCCGCAGAAACGATACTGAGACTAAGCGACTGTAGTAAAGTGAAATGAAGCCAGTCCAGAAAAGTCTGAATTAAGGGAGGCTGCTGGCTGGATGCATTTCTAAAAAAATCAAACAAGACTGCATGACATAAATAAGGATGCAAAAACATGTGGGTTATATCAGGTGTAAATCCTGCCGCCGCCAACACAACACAAAAACATCCCATCCACACAATGGAATTATTTGATTTTTTGGGATTTTCAACCACTGAAACAGTTTTCTTCTTTCAGTTCCGCACATCCTTCAGTAAATACGATTATCTACAAGTATAGTGATACAAACAATATTAAGAATCCAGCTATTTATATTCCAGAAAGTTGAAGGAAAACCTGAGAATTGTGGAAAATATTCGGACTAGATGATTTCCCAGTCTTGATTCATCGTTCTGCTGTGGCAGCCTGTCCAGCTTCAAATAGACGGTCAAAAGGCTTTGCAATCTTGATAGCTAAACAAAAATCAGTACAAAAATTTTAAAATTTGTTCTCACATAACTTCATGTTTCTGAATTTTTAGCAAAAAATTTTAGCAGTTTTTACACACCTTTTCAACTTCACCAAATCAAGCATCCACTAGAGGCCGCCACGGACCCGAAATTTCAGACGTAGTCCGACCCGGCCCGCGAAAAGTTCTGCTCGGCCTAGCCCGCAACCAAAAAAGTGAATTCCGGCCAGGGCTCACCCTTGCTAAACCTGTTGCCGATAACTGAAACAGTGGTTCAGAATTTCACAGAATTGTTTGTCGTCTCAGAGAACACTAAACGACTTTTCACAGTTAATCTTTTTCGAATTGTTAATATTTTTGTTAATTTCATATGCAGATGAGATAAAGATTTAGAAAGATAAATAAACACAAGTTAGGCTAACAACGACAGTAACCACCAAGACCTAGGAACCTTATTACGATAGAAATAAAAAATAGCTAAAGAACTCTCAAACTTAATTTTAGAAATGAATAAAATTTTCAATAAAATAAAATTGTTCCTATCCTCGGCCCGCCTGGCCCGTCCCACATTAGGGCTTGGCTCCACCCGGGCCGGAGGTTTGCAGGACTATATATGCTGAGTGAAAATATCGTGCATTCACTTTTTCAACAGCTAATCTCAAATTTTGCAGAAAATTAAACTAGCCGAAAGGCTACACTGAAAATTTTAAGTGCTACCTAACGGCAAGTGTTACAAAAATGCCACTCACTGCCAGATTTGATTGTGGCGGTAGCAGTAAAAACTATTAATAGAATGCATTTTAAACGGTCGTAGCTAATACACAGTATAGAAAGGACTAAAATAAGAATAAGTATATATATATATTACATATGTCGTTTATAGAAGCTACAAAACCAAATATTAGCTAGTTACTGTCCTCAGTTTTGTTTACCAATCTAAACCAGGGCATATAATGTTTAAACACAATTGGTATATTCATCATATCAGACAGGATCTTCCCCTGGGGACATCTTAATAGGTACAGAAGCAATTTATATATCTAAACTACGTATACCTGAGAGAGGTTCCCCTGTCCATTGTGTATGCCAAAGTCAACTTATGCAAATGCATTCAAGCTTTGCTGATTCTGTGACAGACAGCAGTGAAAAGAATACAATAGGATGAAACTGTCAGCCAAATGGAATAATTTATGATAAAGTTGTTAAAATGAAATGAGTTGACTATGTTCCCCGAGGAGTTCTTCCCTCTTACCCCCAGTTAAGCCTGTATGTATGCAAGTTACACTGGTTAAGTCAGGGCGAAAAGTTATACAAATAAATATACGTATACTAGCTAGCTAACTAGACTCAAACTTTAGTCAATAATTCTTTCCCCTACTTTTGCCGTAGAATTTCAACTAAGCCAAGCTCCACAGGTATACTACAATCTAGAGAGATACGTGTAAGCTTAGAGGGCTGCCTCGCCTTTAGTATACAGTTTACTATATGATGCACAGCTTAGTGATTGGCCGGCCTAACTTTAGTCATAACATTAGAGCTGGCCTTATGTCATTGGTTGCCATGCTATGTAGTCCTCACTCGAATACAGTCAATAAACTTGAAACTAGTAGCTAACCACATGCACACAGAACATGACATACAAGGGCAGAAACTCTTAATTCCAAGTGGACCCCCTTTTTCAATGAGACTTCAATTATAGTTATTAAACTGTACAGCTTGACCGTGGGAGGGGAAATGTAGTGACCACAGTCTACGTAATGAAACTTAAACAATTTAGTGTACCTATATAATATAGTTCTCAAAATTAAATCTGGTAAAAGCCCCCCCTCTGTATTTAGTCAACTAGTATAAAAGCCTATAGTTTAGCTTTTGCTCAAGTGAAGATCCTTTCAACAGATTAGCATTGTAGGTAAGTTTTAAGGGGTAAACTTGTTGTAGTACATAGCAGATTACGTACGTAAGGTAAATGTTCAATTATTCATGTGCTATCTAGTCGTTACGTAATCCAAGTATGAGCTGAGATGACAAGAGAAATACCGACGGCAGTTAGAGCAACCCCCAAATTCGTATTTTCATGCAGAAAGTTGGGGAAGGGGAATTTCGTTCAATCCCCCACTAGTTTCGGTGAGGGAAAGCTATGAGCCATTTCCCCAGAGAGTGTACCAACAATGACTCCAGTTTCGGGTTGGCAACAGTTGCTAGGCGATGGCCGAGGGGCACTAAAATTCACCAAAGCTTCAGAGTTTCAGTCCTTCATTTGCTCTCAGTTCTAGTTTGGTGTTCAGTCGCTTTCTACTCGCTCACTTTCCATTTCGCTCTTAGCTTTCAGCTAAACCCTAACGGTAAGCCTACGTATTTTAGTCATACACAGCACTAAGAGCAGTAGTATATACTAGTATTTCTGACAGACAACTAAAGACTGCTTCAGAGTACATACGCACGATATAACTTAACGTTCAGAAGTCTAACTTCTGACTTTGCGCGCTGGTTTCCCTTGTAACCAACTTGAAGGGCCATTCTTAAAATTTTCTGTTTAGCTCAGTGCGGTTCGTTTCACGCAGACTATTTATATCATATTCCCCTGTGAGAGGAGTGTTGGCTAACCCTGGTTCCAGTTTCCACATACAAAATATTTCAATGAGTATCGGTCAAAAACTATTATACCAATTACCAACATTCCTACCTCTTGAATAAAGCCAGAAAACTTAAACTAAGAAAACTGGTCCTGATAGTTTGGGTTAGAATTAATTTTTGGTTTGATCGTGGTGGCGGCTCAATCGGTAAAGTAGTGCCGGTGTACAAAACTAATACAATACTGAACGGTATATACTTATGGATTCGAACCCCACCTCCAGCTTGACTTTTTTGATGGACCAGGTGCTAAAAAGAATCACCTCATCACCTCATTTTCATAAAAACATATACGTATACACACTGAAGGCGTTGTATGAAAAAGGGGGGGTCTACCTGTCACATGGTTCATTACCACTAAAATTACAAAATTACAAAATCGGTTACAGATTACACCCAGAAACAGAGCCTCCCATCTACTTGCAGTGTGGGGCAAAAGTCATTCCAAGCATTTCAGCCATGCAGGGATGCCGCTGCACAAAACTGTTTCCATATTCCAAAATACTTCACTGCATTCATATACGTACATGGCTCCAAAAATATATGGAAGTTAAAAAATGGCTAGCTTGACATAGGTATGACTTTCCTATTCTTTCTCATTGGCTCCCCGTAAATGTTAAATATATTTTAAGTTTAAATTAAATATAAATTTTTCCAGTCGGTTTGGTTATGCCGATGACAATTTATTAATGACTGGAGCAAGTCCAGAAAAATTCCATTTTTCCATTTTTTCAAGGCATCTAGGAAGTTGACAAGCTACAAGTTACTAAGTCCATTCAACGACAAGAACAAAATATAAAAGTAAACCTGATAAAACTTACAGAAAGAAACTGCCGTCGTTACATTATGGGTAACTTGTATACAAAAATGGGCGCCAACATACGCAAGTTTGAACTCACACACTGCACATGAACAGTAGGTTTCAGTGAACATTTAACGCTAGAGTCAGTTTCATAACAGTGACCAATTTTCGAATTTAAATTTGCATTTTCGTGCAAGCAGTTGAGCACATTTTCACTGCACGCACTGTACTAATCCGAAATTGATATAAATTGTTAAATTTTTTACCAAATGACACAAATTTTTCGCTAACAAAAATTCGCCTTTACCTATTTCTGATGTTAAGGTTAGTTATTTTGAACTAAATGGAAAAACAATGTTTTTGATAAAACTTATCAGCTTCTTGTACGTGAAACTAGAGCTTGCGTAACAAGTTGTCAGGTCTTGCCACTGGAACAGCAAATTTCCTCACGCCAGAGAAAACTAAAAACTTGCACACAAAAAACTTGAACTTGCGGTTCACACAAAAATATATCCATACTTTGGCAAACTTGTAAAATTCTTATTAAATTGGCCCTTGGCGGCACGCTGTTTTCCAAATATCGCCCTTATTAGACCATTAAGCGCACAGCGCTGCTATGACAGCGCTGTCAGTGGCGCACATAGCAAATTTTTTAGAGGGGGGGGCGGACCTCCGAAAAATTAAAAAAATTGAAAAACTTCTTCTGAAAAGCTTAAATTAAGCAAAAACTAAGTAAATTTCGCGCCGCAGACGGGAAAAAATTTGAAAATCTTCAAAAAAGTTGCTATTGAGTGGGTTAAACTGCTGAAATAAGGGTAGATTAAGCAAAAATCAAGCCAATTTTGCGCCTAAGGCGCGAAAATTTTTGAAATTTTATGTCTGCGCTGAGCGCGGACAATAAAACTTTTCCTTTACATCTGGTTTCGGGGGACCGCCCCCTCCCCTAAGTGCGCCTCTGACCGCTATAGCTAGCTACACTCTTCTGATCGCCTACCTAATTTGCATACTGATTTAACATCAATCTTATATTATTTGTTCTGATGTTTGCTTTCAGCAACCAGAATGACCAAGGTCGCCTGCTGTCAGTGCAAGAACGAAGCCGAGGCCACCGCCTGGCAACAGAATCAGAACAAGTGCACCCAGTGCAACCACCCAAAGTGCGACAACTGCGAGGAGAAGGAGGACTAGCTAGTCTAGCCCTCATGAAGCAACAAACAATCACACACTACAACAACAATTATCATTATTAATTATCCATAGTAATATTGTTTGTCAGTTAGTTATGTTCAGTTTTGGTATCACAGTGGCTTAGTTTAGCCAAACGTTTTCATCCATAGAAACAAGAAAACCGAGCAAAAACTGCTAAAGTCGTTCCGTTTTTACCAAAAAAATGCTTAGCATTAAATTAGAAGAAGCCCGCTAATAGCCGGCTGAAATTTTGCAGACTTTTTTAAGTATACTCTGCGTCTAAAAATGAAACTTTAAATGTTATACCTAAACTTAGGCTACAATTTATGTTATGCGTTCTGTTATTGTCTGCTTTCTATAAAAAACAATAAAAGCGTGCACGCAAACCATTTGTTGACTTAATAGTCAAAGTACATACGTATAACCTAACCTAACAGAAGTCATGCCCGACCGAAGAACAGATGAAAGAAATTAACATTAAGTCTTGCTATAGTTCCGCTCTAAACTATAATTTAATTTAAAAATCAGTTAAAACATGACACTATCCAGAATTTTAATAAACAACGGCATAAAACTGAGTCAGTCAGTCGGTGCTTTCTGGGTTCCATGTTACAGTCTCTGCATATGAGGGGACTACGATCAGGCCTTGACTGACAAAATTAAGTTATACTATTAACAACAAGTTGGCCCCAAAAGGGGGCAGTATTCCTTTGCAGACCTATTATTATTCAATTGCAAAAGTTGTCTTTGATCATGCTCTGCTAAACTGCTGAAGCTCCAGGTTTACTTTACAAAATCTCCGCCTTCTCTTGAGTTGTTTTGATTTGGATCGGCAATATTATAGTCTAAGAAACTCTATTAAACTTCTGTCATTTCTGATCAGTCTTCGTTTACCTGAGGAAACACGTTACATAATAAATTGCATCATTAGGTTATCAGGACAACTTAAGGTGCTGGTTTCCTTTCGGGTAGTATTGGCACATATAATACGGCTTTAATCCTTTACGTAAATGGCTAAAACATACGAAATAACCTATTTCCGCGCTGTTAATATTCTGTGACCAGTCACGTATTTTTAGGCAAAAAGATAAGAAAGTTTTGGTTTTTGGTCTTAGACTCTCAATAGGTAGACAAAACACGGGATTGGTTGTTATGGCTTGAAAGAGGACACGAAAATGAACATTTGTGCTTTTAAAACCTTTGAGCTATCTCCAGTGGTTAAGTCAGTATAAGCAAAAAACTGTTTTTAGGGTCAAAAAATGCCCATTTTCGAGGAAATCAGTTTTTTCAAAATTACTGCCACATGTTAGGGACAAAGTTGGCTTAGTTATACTCAATCGATACATTGCCCAAATGCCCATTTTATGAATGCCTATTAGCCGGAATTTATTGCTTTAAGCTAGTGATTTGGCCGAAAAACCATTTTGGCAAAACTGCGATTATTTTTTTCGAACATCGATTTCTCAAAAACTACTCGACGGATTCCGGAGATTTTTGGCAGAATTGAAATTCGTACTTCTGCGGAGGGACGTTTTTGTTGGTTTTGGCTAAAAAGTTTCGAGTACTACGAAAACTCAATGCGAAGATGCGAAATTTCGTGTTACCGTGCATTTGGCCGATTTTCTCGACCGTTAAGACCTGCTGAGCCAAATCCAAAAAACGTCAGGCGGCCCATATGTCCTTCATATGATGGCACAAGAAGAAGTTTTGGCCGATTCTTCAGTTTTGAGAAATCGATGTTCAAAAATGTTTGGTCTATATTCATCCTGTTAGATGTCAGCATGTCAGAATATTTGTGTTGAAGACAGGGCTTCCGAATGGAGAAATGACTCATAACACACTAAACATACTAACTTTCAATTCATTTTATACATTCCTGCTCCAGCAGGAATAATAAAAACTCTTACGTAATGTTGAAGTAGGTCTGGGAGAGATGGCAATAACTGTGACAAAGCACTCAGCAGATTGTCTAATAAAGTTGACATTTCCACATAGGTTGGCAACTGAAATAGAGTAGAATATACTCAAATTAATGCAATAATTTGTTAATTCAACAATTTCTTTGAGAAATTGTCCGCTCTAAATTTGTATAAGACAGAACAGACAGGAAAATGTGTGTTGCCTTATATATTAACAAAAATATAGGTTAGAGCGAGTTAGACGAGTCTAACTCAAATCCTATACACACCATCATTGGATTAAACCAACCAATCTTTTCCGAACTCTACTCCTCTAAGTTCTAACTCGCACAAAGGCCGTTACCTACGTGTAACAATAGCAGTTTTCTAGCCAGTTTTGTTAGCATACGTACTATTATCAATTAATCTATATGAGTTTAAAGGTTTTTCAAACTATGTAGTTATAAAATAACTTTTATTCAAGGTTTAATCAGTTTATAAATTAACTATTGTCTAATCCGATTATAATCCACTAACTTTTGCAATTAAAATGTCAAAGATTTCACAGAGTACCAGCGTCTGTATCTGACGAGATTCTTTTGACCAGCTTTGATGCATTTCCTGAAACAACCAATTATACCATTGGGTCCTAGCAAAAAAGACAAAGGGTGTCCGTGTCTAGCATTGGCACACAGACATAGCTATTCAAATTTGGCAGTTCAGGGCGGGCCACACAGCACGGGTCAAAACTCTAAAGGTCAAAACTTTAAAAAGTGAGAAGTGAGAGAACCACCTAAAGCACTGGAGTTTTTCTAAGCAAAAATAGGTTGGGGGGGAGAGGGGGACGCCCCCACACTAGTGGGGTGGGAGGAGGTCCAAAAGTGGGGGGATAAAATGGGCTAAAAATGTTATAATACAGTATAAATGCCTGTTTTCCACACTGCTATAACTAAGCTTAAAAGTGCTCAAAAATTAAGTTTTAGCACCAAAAAAAGACGATTTTTGACCAAAAATTTCCGGCGGTGCCAGAAAACTTTTGAAAATTTAGACTAAAAATCCTAAAAATTTGGCATTTTCTGGGCACCTTAGGCTGAGTGAGGGGGAGGGATGGATCGAGTGAGGGGAACCCAAAATCTGGGGGGGGGGCGCCCCCCACTTCCCCCCCCCCAGTAAAAAACCCTTGAAGCAGTCTAAGATCACCAACAATACAGCAAAATTAGCCTGTATTCTACACCGCTATTACGTAGCCGAAACTGTTCAAAAATTCAGATTTAGTACCGAAACAGACGATTAAGACCGAAAAAACTCCGGCATTGTCGGAACAACTTTAAAACTTTTGACCAAAAATCCATAAAATTTGGTATTTTCTGGGGCACCATATACTGACTGGGGGAAGCCCAGAAAAGTGGGGGGAAGGGGTTGATTTGGGGCGCCACTCATTATTGTGTGCTCTTGCCTCTTAGTGCCAGCAATAGATCACCTTAACTGAAGCATAAGTAGCAGCGGAGGTGTGGAGTAGTAGTCTTTTCAACCAATCCTTAACTTGACTCAGATCAGCGTCTAAAACAGTAAAACACATAACAGAACGTGATCAAATTAACTCAAATCAGAGCAAAATGAACACAAGTCAAGATGGATGAACTGTTTCAAATTCGACACTGACAAGAATATCCAGTTTTTCACAATTTTGTTGCCCTCTGACGAATGTTTGATCCTACCGCCAGACAAACGATGGACTCTGACTAGACTCTTGGACGCCGGAAAAACTGGAAACAGTCGAACTAGATTCGCCAAGGTGAACAAGCTAATTTGGGCTAAAAAGTTTTTATTTCCCAAATTTTCAAATTTAATTTCCTCCATTGCGAATAATTTAAAAGGAAGAGAAGAAAAAGTGAACAAGCCAGATGCAAGGCATACCTGAGACAGTGTCGTCCAAAACGTCAGTCGTCTGCAGGGTCGACTTCACATATTGACCTGAAACGTTTACGGTTACATGAAAGGAAGCTATTTGCATCTATCAATAGGGTGCATAGTACATAATGATGAGAGTCTGACAGCAGGCAGGATGCGTGTTCATGAGTCATGCTCTAGATGATAAAGGCCCACCCCCTCCCGCAACTGCGTGCTTTAACTGGGATCCCAGTACCTTGGGGAAACAGGAAACTCTCTGTCCCAGCGATTTAACGGACACAGATATGATATTCGTAGAATGGATGCCAACAAACCGCTCTCCTGTGATTTCAGAGATCACTGTCACGATTTAACTGATTTATTGGTGTCTGTGATCGACTGTGCAGCAGATGAAAACATCTAAAGGAAGACAGAGAAACGGTGGATTAGCCAACTTTGTACGGACTATCATCTCAATTTAAGGTGGTGATTCCTTTTAGAGACATCAACTTTGAACCGCTATTACTCATTCGTTCCTTGGAATTAAGAAGCCATTTTTATATCAAAATGGAGCTTAACATTTGCTCTTTCTAATAAAGACAGTGAACCTAACTTTAGCTCCCTGAAATTATTTTACTGCATTTTTGAAGTAATTAAATTTTCCAGATTTTTTGCAGACTAAAGTAAATTTTTCGTGAGGCGTCATCCACATCATTCGATTCCATTATCAAATAGCTGGGGACCCTTTTTTAATTATTATGAAACCGCTCTTCGCTATAAAGAAACTAACTAAAATGTATGCGCAACCTGGATTTTGCCTACGTTTCCCAACTTTGGCAAGCGACAACTTTAGCTCGAAAGCAGCAATCGGGGCAACTAAAAAAGGATCCCTGGGTCTGGCTTTTTCCTAGGCAAAAATTTCTGGGGGGGAAGTCTGGGGGGGGCTCAGTTTTCTGGGGGTGGGGAAGAAAAATTTTCCGAAAAACGCCTAAAAATAGCTATTTTTTTGCTGCTGAGCTAAAAAATTAACTATTTTTAACTTAAATTTAAGCATAAAATAGCTAAAAAATGATTAAAAATAGGTAAAACTCCAGCGAAGCCGGAAAAATTTTTCAAAATTTACCCTCAAAATCCTATTTTTCCAGGCACTTTAGAGTGCTGGGGGGGAAGGCCCGAATCCTGGGGAGGCGCTTCTGGGGGGGGGGAACGAATTTCATCGGGGGCGCCCACCCCCCTGTAGGAAGAAGCCAGTGGGTATTTTTGTGTAAAACACGTCTAGTAAGCGGCAACCCTCTATCTTGCATAGTAAATGCTCCACAATCGCTGGAAAAAATTTGGTCATGTTTTTGCAAAAACTACATTTTTTATGATAACAGCGTACGGGATAGCATTTAGAGGACCACAATGCCAAGAATAATTGGCCCCGACGAGACTTTCAAATTGACACCCTTAGTTTAACTTTACGGCTCGCTTAGCTCAAGAAATGGCGGATTATTTGATTTCTGCAAAAATGACAAGTTTTCAGAAAATCAGCTATATCTCACTATAGAGAAAAGCTAGAAAGGTGCTTCAAAAAGCAAAAATGTAGAGCTCAATAAGGTCTTTCGAATGAATATAATCATAGCTATGCCACTACTGTCTAATTGTCAAAAATCGGCAAAAACCGCCTTGACCGGAAATCTCGAATTTTTGAATCGCGATTGCGCTGAGGGTGTTAGAATGCTAAAAGAACTTATTTTGGAAAGTTTCATCAAATTTCATCTTGATTTTAACCGTCCACCAATAATATGTGCCCAAAAGGAATCACCACCTTAAATTGGGAACACATTGTTAGCATCAATTCCACTGAGCACAGGAGCGCCCCTCCCCCCAGCCTTCCCAGGTCCCCCTTCCTCCCGGAAGTGTCCAACGTGCCCCCCTGTCACCCGAACCTTCAGCCTGCCATCCCATTCGAATGCGGAATCCTATAGCTCCCCAGGAACCTTTACAGCGAGTGATAGCCAAGAGTCGCCTGATGAAGGGACTACATCGGTTCCGAAACCGGTCGCGTGACTAAGGTTGGCTAGACTTCTGGGTGTCCACGTTTCGATATTTTCCTAGACACACATTAGAAGTAGGCAGTGCTGTGTTTTCCAGTTATATAGCACACAAACATGGAGAGAGCGAGCACACGAAAATGCGTACTGAATACTCATCTGGGGGGGGGAGATTCACTAGGTACGCAATTGTGGAACGGGGTGCTAGCGCGCAACTGAGAACCTGCCTGCTGTCCCACTCTTATCATTATGTACTCTTGATAATATGTATTACATACATATCCAGTTATATACGTATGCTACGAACAGAACAGAAATAAAATATACATTTTTCGCAAAAATCTAAACGAAAAACCTACTGAATTGGAAAAAGCAAATGAAGCTCACTTTCAAGTTTCTCATGAGAAAAGAAGACTGAAATTATTATTCCTGTAAAGCCGAACTACACTGACCAGAAATGCTGGGCTGTTGGCTGGCACTAAAACTGTCCTGTGCAAGGGCCAAGTCTAACAGTTTAACAGTACCAGTCCCACTGCGCAACACAAACACATTGGCACCAGGAACAGGAATCCGTTGAAAGTGCTGTTTCGGTCGCAGAGCCGACACCGAGGCCGCCCGATCCAGGCCCGAATAGCCCAACGGTTTCTGAAAAGAAAACAGGAAACATAAAAATTCAGTACGAAGAACAATGATGTTTACATGCAATGCGTCCACCTATATAAGCACCAAAACCCGTTAATTTAAATGCGGACGCGACCCTAAATTGATTATCGTACAAAGCAGAGAATCTTTAAGGGAGTTTTGTGGGATGGTGGCAAATGTTTTCTAAAAATAAGCCAAAAAATCAGCATTTTCAGTTGATTTTGAATGAGAGAATGCAATATGTTCCTACAAAAGCTTGCATTGAAACTAGAAAATGACAAGTAAAGTCCCGGAAACCGTAAAATTCTAGAAAAGTGGCAATTTTCCGCTAAATTTTTGACACTGTAACAAGGAAATATGTAAATACTGGCAATTTAAAGCCGATACATGCAAACACTTTCACACAATTGTGCAACAAATTCAATCAACAGTCGCCATGCATATACCTCAATTTTCAGAAAATCAGCGGCTTTGTTAAAATCTTTCACGGACAGAGAGGCACATTTACGATGACGAGCAAACGATTTGGCAGACTGAAAAAGAAACGGACACTGGCAGTCGTAGTCCAAAAACTCTGAATAAAATTATTTAAATTTTAAATCAATTAACCTTGTTTTTGCTGTTGTGACTGTTTCCAACCACCTGTCGATGGTCAGTCGGCTCGGACATCTACTGGAGACGCCCGCACCCATCAAGGTAGGCAATGACCTCCCCTGGTTTCTCCCACAGGACAGACAGAGATGGATTAGGGCCTAGGTGGACGAGGCGTTGGCGGTCGCCTCTGGGGCAGGTGAGGATAGCGTGGGAAAGGGTATCCTCGGTTCCAGGTCAAAAGGGGCAGCTGGGGTCGTTTGCTGCCCCGATTCTGTGAAGATACCAGTTTACAATAGGGCAGAAGCCCTCAACCCGTAGTTGAGAAAGGGTGGAGCGGCTGGATCTAGACAAGTGAGATTCCCGGTGCCACATTAACCTTTCCGGAAGTCACCATTTGAGTTGGCCGACAACCGTTACCTCTAAGGCTTGAGGATGAGCCCAACTGCAGATCGAGCACCAGCACAAGCAGAAATCCTGTACATAGCAACTAACCTAGGTGGGAAGGACTACGCGACACCTCTCGACCAATCTTCAATCCGCAGTTTAATCCAACGGAGGACGAGGGAAGCCTGGCGGGGGAGGATAGCCCACCCCAAGGTCCTCCAATCCAACCCGGCCAGTCCCCAGGGAATCGGAACGTGGACTATCCAGGAGGGAACGGGTCCTTCTAGCTTAACTTAGGGCGGGGGGACACTGCCCTTTGCTGAGGTCCTACCTATTCAGAATTGGGGCTGCAGAAAATCCGATCTGCAGCCGATGCGGGGAGTCCGAGGATGACGTGTCCCACCTAATCCTAACCTGCCCGGCCCTGGCCCACCATCGCCAACTCTGCCTGGATGTGGGGGCTAGCCTGGACTGCCTATCCAGCAGCCCATACCTGGTCATTTGTTTCCTGCGGGAGGCAGGGATCATCCCGATGGTCCCTCCAATCTATGCCTAGCGAAGATTCCTGAACAGAGAGAGAGAGAGAGAGAGAGAGAGAGAGGACTACGCAGTTTAATAACTGGTATTAAAAAGCTTTTGTTTCTGAATACTGTAATCTACAAAAAATCCTTTCTGGGCAAGGAAAAATAGTTTGTCTTACATGAATGAAAGCCCGAACACGATAGGTTAAGTCTTCCGCCAGAAAGCTTTGCGCTTGAGCATCAACTACTAAGTCAGCAGAGAGTGTATCCAGTATATCCGACACCGTTTGCGAAGGAAATCTAGTACACAGCTCCGACGGTATACTCGATTCGGTAGGTCCACCTGCCGGTTCCTGTGTTGCCATGGTCCTAAAAACTAACAGTCGCTTTAGGACCACTTGATAGAATGGAGGGCTAAAATATGCAAAGACAGAGACCAATTTTGTTAGTCATTCAGGTCCCATCCAAGGACATATCCAAGGGGAGTTCACTTCAGGGGTCCGGACCCCACCCAGTCATCCAGGGTATTTTTTAGGGATTTTTTCAGGAGGGAGACATCCCGGGGGAGAGGAGAAGTTTTCGGGAGACTTTTTTCGAGAATGAACAAAAAATTGGTATTTTTGAACTTAGATGTATTTTGCATATTATGGAGAAGCGCTGAACACTCTCAAAAATGTCTGGATTTAGGCCAAAATGGGCATTTTTAGGTGGAAATCTCAGGCGAAACATGAAAATTTTTGAAAATTTGCCTATTTGGGCCCAAACAATCCCCCCGGGGGAGAAGTAGCAATCCTGGAAGGGAGGAAGATAATTTCGGGGTCGGGGTCCCTGCAAAACTATCCTGAGTACCCCTTTCAAAAAACTTTAGATCCGCGCCCCCTTTTTGGATTGGACCCACTCCTTAAAAAATCCTGGACACTCCCCTGATCTCCCAATTAAAAGCCAAAGCTTGCAGCCAGAGCAGGCTAATTCCTAAAGAAAAGAAAATCCATGCATGAGCTAACTTTCCTCATCTTGCTAAAATCTTGACCAATCGAGCAAAAAGTTTGGTATGGATGTCTTTGACCAATCTGAGTTTAAATATTGCGTAATTTTACCATTTCGCGAATACAATTTTTAACTCCCGCAGGGGCAGAGAAACAAACTGTTTTTACAGCGACTTTACTGTAAAGTTGATATGGGGGTTTTCGTTGTAGCACAAAACAAATCTTAGCATAGTTTTTCAATGAGACTTGTCAGCTCAGTGTTAGTAGAAGCTCAAGTTATAAGCTTATACTCATCTTACGAAAAGCTGCATCCAAGAGCAGTCTTTAAAGGCGCGCTCTGCTATCCCGAATCCTGCTAAGTAGAGCTGTTCAGCAAACTGTCCAATAAAACGTTCTGTGGTTCCTACTTGGAACACCAAAAGCATTCGACATCAATTTTGCGAATGCGACAGTAAGCTACGGTCTACCGTAATCTAGAAACTTTGCAATACTTTAACTTAGCCCGGAGGTTGTATTTAAGTTATATTCTTCGGGCAATGATGGTAGTCTCATCGCATTCGTTGGTCACCAACGAAGCCAATCACCCTGAGGAAAAGGGCCACCCTGTCAGGTACCTCCGCCGCATGGGCGTATCCAGCATTTTAAAAAGGGAGTGGGTCCAACTCGAAAAGGGAGAGGCCAGGACCAAATTTAAGCTAAAAAATGGCCAAATTTGGCACAATTAAAATAGCTAAAAATTTTGAAATACAAATTTAAAAGATGACTTGTTAAATTAAGACTAAGATAAGTCTTAGGCAACTTTGAAATTCCTACTCTGGACCAACCACTCCGATCGGCCGAGACGCTCATGCGTTTGCAGTCTCTAACGGCCTAATCCAAATAGTCCCCGAACCTACTCGTCTCTGCAGCACACCAGCCACGCTTGACCTGGTCATAACCGAGACTGGGCCCCTCGGTGAACCGCTGCTCACCTTCGACGGATGCGAGCCTCCGATCGGCCATTCGGACCATTCTGTGGTCAAGGTCACTCTCCCTGCAACTGACCGCCCGCCTGCCCCTCCAGTCCGACAGATTTGGTGCTACGAAAGGGCAGACTGGAATGGCGTCCGCTCTCACGTAGCTTCGACGAACATTGACGATGTCCGTCATAATGTCGAACTCTTATGGAAGAGGATTCGCACAGCTTTGCTCTTTGGAATGAACTTGTTCATTCCAACTAAACGCATCAAGCCGAGTCGCTCTAAACCTTTTTTCACGCCCCATCTCAGAAACCTCCTGAAAGCTAAAATTCAGTCATATAACAGCTGGCGCTCAACGTTGTCCGAGGAAGATAGGCTCGCATAGGTTCGAGTACGCAACAACTACAATAACTCCCTTCGGCGCCGGAAACGTGAATCTGGGCTTATTCTAGTGGGGGGGGGGGGTGGGCAGCCCCGCCCCCATAAACGACCTTCCTCCCCCCCAAAATTCGTGCCCCCCCCCAAACCAAAGGGTGCCCCTTTTGGTACCAAATTTTGCCCTGAAAAATTCGCTAAGAAGGCCAAATTTTCAAAAATTTTCCGGCTTCGCCGGAGATTTAATTGTTGCCCTTTTCAACACTAAATCTGCTAATTTTTGCGATAAAAATCAACTTCTACACTGCATGCCAGAAAAATAGCAGTATTTTTAGCATACTTTTCGAAAAATTTTCGCCCCCCCCCCCAAAAATTCCTCGCCCCTCGGACTTTGGGCCCCCCCTCAAGAAAAAAATCCCTAGAATAAGCCCAGTGAATTTGCCTCCGAACTGGCACTAAGGGTTGACCAGTCCACCGGACGTCGCTGGTGGTCGGCAGTCAACAGAATCACTAATCGCTCTAACCTACCGCCAATTCCACCTCTTTTGAAAGGGAATTCAATCATTTTCGATGACTCGGGTAAGGCAGATTTCCTTAACGCAGCTTTTCTGGAAAAGTGCTCTTCGCTCAACCCCAGGAGATCCGGGGATGATCCGCTTTTCTTCAGCCAACGGTCAAACGAGTCTCTTAGTACGATCCGCTTTCGACCACGGATTGTCAGGAAACCGCTGTCCCGACTTGATAGCACTAATGGTCCTGGCCCTGACAGGATCCCAGCAATCGTGTTACGCGAATGCGCAAGTCAACTGTCATTTCCTCTTTCAATTCTCTTCGGACTGTCGCTGTCTAAGGGACAGATAGATACCATCTGAATGGAAAACCAATATTGTATGCCCTATCTTCAAAAAAGGCAGCCGTTCCTCCCCGACTAACTACAGGCCTGTTGCTCTTCTGTGCGCTTTACCTTACCTTACCTTTACCTACACAGCCCCGACACCTCGTGCCTGCACAGCATCGTGCCTCCACCCGCCCGTGAGCTGATAACTCGTGGTCAGCCCAATCCGCTCAGTCGTCAGATCCCCAGGTCTGGGACGCAACAGCATATGAAGAGCTTCATTCCTTTCACGACCAGACTCTGGAACAGTCTACTGGCCTCGGTCACTGGTATCACAGATCCGTTGCGTTTCAGACGGGCTGCTTGCTTATCATCACCTCAAGATTATCGTCACTTGATTGGCGTCTACTCAACTACAAAGTATCAACAAAGTAAGTAAATACATACGAGGCGGCGCTTAAATGGAATCTTTCTGTCATGTACTCAAAAATACCGGGTCAAGAGCTTCGACCCGGTGTTCATGATTTACATTAAACTTGAAAAATTCTGCTTTATACTGTAAAATATTAACAAATTTGATCCAGCCAACAAATTAAATCCAGCCCAAGATTCTGTTTCGGTACATGGCCACCATCATTTCATTAATCTGATATCTGACAGTGCAACAGTAAAGTTACTAGCATAGTAGTAGCTAAATTACTGACACTAAGTAAGGCAAACAAGAGGGTAAGAAAACCGTTTACTAGAAGGAATTTACTGTACAAACTCAAACATAAAAACAAGACAACAAACAGAATGAAATTATACATCAAGTCAAGCAGACATGTTCAGTGACTGACAGCTAATGTTCAGCTCATTCCAGTTATCTTTTCTGAACAGGCTGGATTCTGATCCTCTTTTGAAGCAGAGTTGTCCCTGTGTCTGTTAGTCTCCTTCAGAATATCACAGAGCAAGAGAAGGGAAGGGGGGGACAGTCATCAAACTGCTGATTTCAATCCTCACCAATAATATTATAGTCAACTCAGCGGCCGCTGTAGGGACTAACCGACGTCTTAAGCTGTTGCTTCATCATACTAGGGTACTTCCCACCACCTACAGCAAAGGAAAAACAATAGCACATTTTACTCGGCGCAGATAGAGACGCACACACACACAAAAACCCTAATGTTCAGCTTTACAAGAACCAAAAATGCTCCTTCGTCGCATGTAAAATACATATGAGTACTCTCAGGCAGGTTGTACAAAGACGGAAACTAGCCTGTAAAATGCATATGAGTGGCGTTGAGGTTGTAAATTAAGGGAAACAAGTTGCAACGGCTTAACATATGAGCCTGTCCTATAACGAGGCTCATATTGGCGTATGTCATAATATAATTTGTCGAAATTAGACTTTCATATAAATAGCACGTAAAGCTTTTCATTACAAAATTGTCCTTCACACATCTTGTCGCTAAGACATTATACTGTGCATACGCATTATACGGCATGCCACTCTGCGCTCTGACTCAGAGCCATGTGGGGAAAGCATTACGTATGTGAGAGTAGTGTGTCATAGTGTTCCGAGAATACAGTAGGTGTACTAT
>JASAND010020342.1:0-13016 GCA_030248195.1 Trissonchulus latispiculum
CCCCCTAGTAATTATGATGACTATATTTCATAATTGTTATATAATTCATAAAGTTAAAACATAAAAGAAAACAAAATTAGGCAGTACTGTGTCTCCAGAGTGTTAAACGGACAACTATTTAACTAGTTTTCGCATTTTCACTTATTAGAAATGTCAGAAACAAAAAATCCAGCTGTCAATGTCAAGTGTCCCTTATTTAGTGTACAAAATACTGTCCCTTATTTGGTGTCCACTGTCCATAATTCGGCACATAGTGTCCCTTATTTAGTGTTCAGAAGAAAAAATTGATGTGATAATTTTTAAAAAAGATTATTTTTATTTAACGCAAACAAAACTGATTCTCTTGTGCAGCAGAAATTGAGCTTTCCGCTGATATAAAGATTACGCTACGCTGTGCTTCCTCGTAGATGTTGAGTAAACGACGTTTTTCTTTCAAAACAAAACTTTCAAAAACTTTGTCAGTTTGGTGTCCCTTATTTGGTACACCCCCCTATTAATTTATCCTTGCAATCTAATGTGAAAAATGCGTGGCTTTGCATCAAAATTACGCGAGAAGGGTTGAACCATTAAATTATCTGTCTGTGCACACCCTTCTAGATTTTGATCATACTTAAATTATGTAATGAAATTCTAAAGTGATCAAGATTTTATTTTTTTTATATTTGGATATTGCTACAAAGAAGAGGATTGACTTTCCAAGAAAACAGTTTACGAACCTGACCAGACTCAGCCAGAAAACAGACAGCCTGATCCATTCCACCGCCCTCAGTGCCGATGTATCGCTCGCATTTGGCACACAGCTCTGCAAGGGCGCTCTAGAAAACATGCAAATAAAACGTATAGGCAAATATACTAGATATAGCTCATATTATGAGGGAAGCTCTGCGCACTCCTATAATAAATTATGAACACGATACCGTCGACAGCATACGAAAATGAATGGAACGAAACATGAAGTATATACACAATAGCGCACGAACTCAAAACCGTTTTATTAGATGAAAACAGATTTAAAAGGTTTTTGAAGATCACAGAAATCAGGAACAAATGTATGGGGGCTAAGCTACGTACAAAAATCAGATACATCTGAATCAGATACTTACGTATCAATTCCCAGATGAGTGAGACATAGTCTCAGGACAACTTAATCCGTCGAATCCGGCTAGCTGGTCCCCTAACTCGGATTAATTTTAATCTAATCCGTTTAATCTTCAAAGAAATAGATCCTCAGAAACGTACAGGGGAGATAACATCAAAGTGTTGGTCTCCTGTAAAGGCCACCAGAGTGGACAAGGCAGCGCAGCAGACCAAGGCACTGGAGCTGGACAGGCCAGAGCTGGGAGGGACAGTCCCCCTGACTAGAACTTCCAAACCTAAACAAAGAAAAGTATAAGCTAAGATGGGCATATAACATCCAGGAATCCAATCTGTAAGTATCAATGTGTAGAGTTCATTAAACAAAAACGAATTACATCCGAAAAAATTATAGAAATTTAGGAGAGACTACTACGCAAAAAGTGTCAAAAAATTCCGAAGAACCCAGAAAATTGGCTCATTGGCTCTCTCCTGTTCGGACTAAGGCTTTTGCCTTAGTGACTGCAGGAAGGCGTTCTTCATTACTTCTTTATCATTTGCTTGATGTAAGAACTCAGAAAAGAAAGCAAGAATAAATTCAAACCTTGCTCAGTATTCACTAGAGCTTCACCGGCTCCCTTATTTACAGTAGACTGGAAGTGTTCCAAAATACCACGATATCCGCACAGGAAGTAATGGTACCACTGCGGCTTCCCTTCAAATTTAATCTCAAATGCGGCTGACTTTGGTCCATCATATCGCCTGCAACAAAATAAAGTCTGAAGGTGCATCCATAGGCCCTAGTTCTTTAAAGATTAACCGGATTAGATTAAAATTAATCCGCATTAAAGAAGTAGCACCTCGGATTAAACAGCTTAAAATTTAATCCAGCGAGTTAAACGAGTTAAACTAATTAAATTTAATCCTATTTCTTTAATGCATCTAGGATTAAAATTTTAAGCTAATCCTGTTTCTTGATTCACACTTCGGATTAAAAAATGGAAGAGTTAATTTTAATCCGACCTGCTTATTCGCTATTTCCTTAAAGATTAATTTTAATGCATTAATCCGTTTCCATCATTATCAACTAGTTTTTAATCCTCATGCAACTACGCGGATTAAACGGATTAAAAGTTGGCGGATTAAAATTTATAATCGCTGTTTCTTTAATGACAGATTAAATGAATTAAAATAAACTCGTTTAATCCGCGGATTAAAAATGGTCGGATTAATCTAGTTAAGTTTTATCCGTTTAATCCGCTTAATCCACCATTAAAAAATAGCAATTAAAATTTTAATCCTGCGGATTTTTAATCCGTTTAATCCGACTGTTTTAATCTTTAAAGAAATAGGACAATCGTCGTGAATGTACAGACACGCGAGTGGACGCCTCAGATTGTAACATAAAGTTTGAACCGTTTAAAACTAATTGTAGCATATTCATCCCCACGAACGCATGCAGACGCTTACATACACGTGTCCACGCGCGTCTGCTTGCGACAGAAACTATGAATGCAGCTTATGGAAAACCAGCAAACAACAAAACTGGTCTCAACACGCCAGCTGCCGTAGTCTGCAGTTAGTCCCAATTGTACCCGGCACTATCCAAGGCTTCTGTAGATATCTACTACTTTTAAAAGCATTTCTGTTTGGTCAATGTCTGATCAACTTACGGATACTTTTCATCAATGTTGACCAGTCGGAGCACTGACTCTGGAATTGGTCTAACACAGGCACTGATAGCTTGATCTAAAGCCATCGGCAGAACGCCATAACCACTGTAGTCAATATGTTCCCCTAAAATTAACACAAACTGATACTGGCTAATCCAATGGTAAATATACACTAAAGAATACATTAACTAAATAGTCGGAGTATTTGCAAATACTATTTATTAGAAGGACAAATATCACCACATTTAGGTAACATACCAATCAAATTTACGCGACCAGGAGCTCGAATCAAATAGTGAGGCGACGCGCCGAAAGTCACTTTAAATTGGTCCTGTAGGTCAGCCATACTAAAACAACACAGACCCTGAGGCAATGCGTTTATACTGTCTACAGCTCCAACTTACTCGTTATTTACTTTATTTACTAATTTACGTTATTTACTCCAGATGCCTTACAGGTATCCAACCCGATGGTCGGATAGACTGTAGGCTAAAACGTCTGACTCGAGGATCAAAGGTGCTTCAAAAATCAAATTTTTGCACACAACATTGACTGCCGTTTTATTATACAACTTATGCATCGTCCTATGGTGATATACTATGGTCAACATTCAATTTTTGGAAAACTATTTAAAATTTATGTCAGGAGGGCAGACAGATTAACAGATATCATAGACACTAAAATCAGTGGGCTATTATGTCGTGTCACCCAATATGGGTCACATGGTCCAGAATCAAATAACTATGTAGCCTGGCCCACCGGTGATAACTATGCAGGTCTACAACACAACCTACATATACCTCCGACTAAACTATTTCAAGCTTATTTTCGAAGCATGTAATATAGTTTAGATTTATCAATTTTTAAAAAACTTAGGCCAATTTCTGATCTAAATTGCTCACACCGGATATGTGGAAATTCGCCATACTTCGTTTTCTTAGTACCTGTATGCCTTCTTTCAAATCGATCAAATTAGCACTTGTAGGTACAAGAACAAGTCCTCTACACCCTTCTCCCATAGCAAGCTTGATACATTTTTCGGACAATGCCCAACTATGGCAGCTTGCTTCTTAATCAACGGAAGCTGCACGCTGCAGCAAGACACCCCGAACAATGTGGTTTGACCAATTTTACATTTCTGGCTGAAATTTTTTACTGAGACCACCTAGGGAGATGACAATAATCAATAGAGAATTAGTAGCTCTACATTTTGAATGTAAGCATTGAAGGTGGCTGTTGCACCCAGAAAAAGTTAGAAGCCGTCAAAGGCGTGAAAAGTACGAATTTCTGCTAGACTTCCATTGCAAAAAAGCAACAATTGGTTTTTAGGTGCAAGAGCTGATTTTGAGACGGAGTCAACTAGTCGGATCTTTTGCGCTTTCCCCCCCCCCAGCCCTAACTTTTGATTTTTTTGACCAATAACTTTGAAATTTGGTGTGGGTGCATACTGGAGGCTGGTAAATTCAAAAATTAAAAAATTTTCAAATTTTAAAAATTTTTAAAAAAATTTAAATTTTTGTTTGGTAAGGGGGGACCAAGGGGAACCAAAAAATTTTTTGAAAAAATTTTTCTGAAAACTTGCATACAGGGGTTTTCTGGGGCGCTGAGCACGAATCTGAAATCCGTTTTTCGATTCAGCTTTTCGTTAGTTCAGTATAAGCTAATGTTGTAAGCTTAACAAGTAAGCTTATACTGAGCTAACGAAAAGCTGAATCGGAAAACGGATTTCAGATTCGTGCTCAGCGCCCCAGAAAACCCCTGCATGCAAGTTTTCAGCAAAATTTTTTCAAAAAATTTTTTGGTTCCCCTTGGTCCCCCCTTACCAAACAAAAATTTAAAATTTTTTAAAACTTTTTAAAATTTGAAAATTTTTTAATTTTTGAATTCACCAGCCTCCAGTATGCACCCACACCAAATTTCAAAGTTATTGGTCAAAAAATCAAAAGTTAGGGCTGGGGGAGGAAAGCGCAAAAGATCCAACTGGTCTACGTTATTGCAATGTGCATCGCATCTACTGCCGTATCACCTGGGGCCAACGTTGTCAACGTCTAAACCAGGGTTATCACAAAATTGGGTTAACCTGGCTGGCTATCTTTACCACATGAAGTTAACCTGGGTTAACGACTTAACCCGGGTTTGGCCGTTAATAACATCGGCCCGGTGGAACGACTTTCAGGCTACGAACTACAGCCCCCTATGGATTCGTTTAAATGCAGCGCTCGTACAGGGCTTGAAATCATCAAAATGTTCATTGTCGGTCGGCGGAAGGCGATAGAAACTCAATTTTTCTAGCAGGTGCGGAAATACACTCCCACAATAGGGTGGAGGTGGACGTGTTGGAAAAAAGAAGCAAATGCCCAGACTGCCAACCGGTAACTGGACCCTGTCCCCAGAAATAAAATGTCGAAAATTGCCAATTGGGCATACGGCCCATCTTAAAGGGTTAAACAACAATGCCCTCAAGCAAAGTCGAGCAGTTGCACAACTAACTGCTAACATCCATTGATCCTGTCCCCAGTCGAACGCACACAAGTACAAAGAAAGATTAATTTACTGCCATAAGCAAGGGAAGATAAGGATTAGTCGTCATCAAAAATTGTTAACTGAAATAACTCACCGTTTAATTGATAGGATTGTTAACGATATTTTTCGTTACGCACTGAACGGTCACGCTAGGAGTCATACACACACTTACATCTTATGCTGCTTCACGAAAATTCCAAATTCTTCTTTAGTGAGCTTACACCCTTGTAGATGTGTTTCAATATGGAACTCACTCACAATCCAATGAAGTCGAAAAGTGCATCAAACTTTCATGCGTGTGAATCTGTGACCAAAATCAACTCGGTAGGATTTCTAAGAGCGCGTGGAATGAGGTGATCACATTTCTGATTCTTACATTGCCTTACCAGTTTTGTACGGACTGCCAGTCTGATTTTTTCTCATTTTTGTACTAACCTGTACCTTTGTGAGTGAATCCCTGAATTAACTTTTTCTTTCACTACTAACTTAAATCTAAAACTTTCAGGAACAATTTTGAAAAATGACTTTTCTCCTATTTTCGCAGGCTGACCGTTGAGAAGCCGACGCCTCCCTTTCCAGTCTAGAACGACCAGTTTCGCCATCTGTCACTAATTACGTAGGCTGGGCACTGGGGCGGGAATAAATCCCATGCAACTACACGCACGGTCAGACAGTAGTTGTAAGTTCGCAGACGCATCAAATTTTCTAATTGCACATGCAGATGCAAATGTAAGATAAAAACTTGCAAGATTAAGACAGCGTTAGCTCAAAGCTATACATACACTTACAAAATCTAGAATAGTAGAATTACAATCTTAATTTCATCAATATAAGGACAACAAGATCAGTTCCGTTTATTCCATACAAAATATACAATTATATAAAAACAACTACTATTATACACTAAATAAATATCATGTATTGCTATAAAATACTCAATATCAGATCATTATAAGCAGGCCTTATATAATTCTGGTATACTGTGTCAAAGTTCCCGTCACACGAAATTACAAAAATACATAAGTACCCTATAATAAAATGTAACTGCAGCAATGATCTTGAAATTCTACCACTTGATCCTTTTCCATTGTACGTATATATACTCAAATTTCCCGGAAATGTTTATCAATTTCACCGGCTCCAGCGCTCTCAGTTAACATCTAGTGTTTAGTAATTATCAAAATTGTGAGTTGCGATTAGATTATACTGAGTTCAATATTTTAATTTCATTCTAAAATTTCAAGTCCTCATGAGTGCTGTGTAAACTAACTCAGAAATCTTGCTGCAGAAGCTTAGTAGCAAATAAAATACAATAATGTCGTTGTCTAAGTCAGGGTCTTATAAAGCCAACAAAGATCCAAATGGACCAAAATATGAGATAATAGTAAATAAAAGGCTGGATTTACAATAATTACAAATGAATACAGGCAAGAGTACCTGTGTCCTGCAAATAAATCAGCTAATTGCATAACCCCACGTACCCGACCCGAGTAAATTACGCAATCTGGCAAACTTTGTCTGTTCTGCTTAATTGAAATATTACACCATGTATCTGAGAAGAAAACTATTTTGCAAAGTGTTTTAGTACGTTGGTACAGCCCGGATTTTAAAGTTCGAATATGATGAACTGTCATTTGTTTAGAAATTTTACAGACGCACAATCTTTACATTTGGCAAAAAGGAAAAGGAAGAAACTTCGCAGGACACTATTAATTTAGACAAGATTTTGCCAAGCCAACATGCGTAGCATTTTTGTGAAGTGGTGCAGAAATAGCGCTTTTCCCCAATAGGAACTTCAACATATTATGAACTACACTACTGGCTTACTTTTACTAGGGGGGGCGCCCCCATTCCGCGACCTCCCCCCCCATAAAATGCCCTCCATAAATTACGAATACCCCAGATAAGCAAAAAAGTGGTCAAAGTTTACTATTTTTACACTAAATTTTCCAAATTTTTCAGAATTTTCCAGAAAATTTTCGCTATTTTAGCTTAAAAACACCTAAAAAGTTGTCGTTTTTTAGCAAATTTTGACACTTTTTGAACAGAAAACGTAAAAGTTCGCAATTTTTTTCAAAAAATAAGCCCCCAATCATTTTTGGCGAGCCATGCTGGGGTAACTTCGAGCCCCCCCCCCCACTACGCCCCACAATAAATTTTGGCCTAAAAATGTACCAGACTATATTTAACAATGAAAATTTCTTCAAAACATATAAAAAAGTAAACTTTGACCGACCAATAAAATCATTCCACAGAAACTTCACATAATACAAGTCGGTTTAAAACATAACGTTTCCTTAAAGCAAAAGTGCCTATTAATTTACACTAAACAATTCAGAGCCTCAACACTACTATTCAAAGAGACAGTCACTAGTTTTGGTATGAACGACAGTAGACGGGGAAGCGGTCACAGATTGCATGAAGACAACACCAAACAGAAAGGAGCCAAAAACTAGGAACAGAATGGCCAAACCCAGAATGAATCGCCGGATCATAGGAGGAAGAGTAGACTCCAACAGATCCTGAACTCGCAGCAAGCAGAGGCCTGAAATTGACAGCAAGAAGAATATAACTGAACACTGCAGTAGTTTAGTACCACCCAATTGATAATAATATATTCAATAAAAATAAATATATTTCAGACTAAATTGTTCGCCTTCTAAAACAAAAACGAGTACAAGTAATCAATGGCTTGAGTAAAAGATGGACCTCTGGAGAATGAAAAATTAATACGGATGAAAGAAGTTAAAAGAATGCTTAATATGGACGCTATGTTCAAGTATAAACACTCCACAATCACACATAATTGTGATCAAATTCTGGATTACTAAGACCAAGAGTGTATAATAGTAAGAGTGTGACACTCTTACACTAGCATGAACAAATCATGCTAGGTATGCTCGGTGCGTTAACTCGGGACCCCCCACCCGGAACTTCCGGGGAGGGTCCCACTTTGCACTATCTACACGCTTTCATATAAGCGTGTGTCTGCTCGCTGATTGGCCCATTAGCCTAAGGCTTACAGTAGGCATTTTATTAGTAATTTTAAATTAATTAATAATAACTTTAATTAGGTTAATGCAATTAAAAAACTAACTCGACCACTTTGTAGTATTTTTTCTGCTCTTTCCAACGGTATAGAAGTTGTTGCAGATTACATTCCTCCGAATTTTTGTATCATGCAACAATTTCTATATCATTGGAAAGAGCAGAAAATGCTATTGAGGTGTTGCGATATTAAGCTATAAAAGCAACCGCAGAGCCATGACGGGGAAGGGGGAGGGGGCACCGTCAAGGAGGCGTAGTGCAGTGGGCGGATCGGGGGCCTACGTTGTCGAGTTAGTTTTTAATTTCATTTAATTAATTTAATTTTTTTTTAATTTATTTGAAATTATTAAATAAATACCTTCTGTAAACCTGTAGCCCATGGGCGAGCAGCATCAACAGAAACGCGTGTAAATAGACGTGGGTCGTCCTGCCCGGAGGTCCCGCGGGGGGTTGCGGGGGGGGGGGGCCGGACGTATTAAGTCTAGCATATTAAGTATCATTGTTGTTTACAAGTAGGAAAAATGCTCCTTGCAGTCGCATGAAAAAGTTAATATGAGCTATGATGGCCAACATTTAAGCGTGTCAAGGACAAGACTTAAAATGTTTAATATGAGCCAGCATCTAAATATGTAGAGGACAAGATGTAAACGTCTAACATGAGCCGCTACGTTTCTCTTGGGCTCATATTGACGCTCACTTTGGTTACGCCTGTGGTACGTGTCCTCTAAACAGACATTATTAAACCTAGCCAGCAAAGACTGAATATTAATACTGGCGTATACGTTTAGCAAAAATCAGAATTGCCAGATTTTTCAACTTCACTTCAAAAAATGTGTTTGTTTTACGACGCTGCTTCAGATCTCACTATACGTATGTACATGTATATAAATTATTAACAAAAGCAATCAATATAAACCTGAATAAGGAAATAAAAATTAGAACTGTCACAGACGATATATACTTACCTAGTGAGATTTCATCCAGCCTTACCATCCTTGCATATGCAAACCATCCTAACCTTTTGACTATCTGAAGAAAGCCTTTGTATCTACAAAATATATTAGCCATTTCATTTGCGTCAATATGAGCCCAAGAGAAACGTAGCGGCTCATGTTAGACGTTTACATCTTGTCCTCTACATATTTAGATGCTGGCTCATATTAAACATTTTAAGTCTTGTCCTTGACACGCTTAAATGTTGGCCATCATAGCTCATATTAACTTTTTCATGCGACTGCAAGGAGCATTTTTCCTACTTGTCCTATTTCATTTTTGGTATTGTATCAGAGTGTGATACCATCCATAATGGGTGGGTTTTAACTTATATATAGCAAGCCTGAAGGATTTTGTATTGTTACCTCCACTCCAGCTATATATATAATGAAACAATCTTTGCCACATTCATTTTAGCTAAAGATATAATGAAACAATCTTGGCCGCATTCATTTTAGAGGTTGACAATTTTTCGCGTTTTTGAACTTACACGCTTGACAACACACGAATGTACCCTCTCCGCAGAGCGATGGAACCACTTTTCGTGGGTGCTATAATGACAAAAGTTGATCGCCTTGCCAAGGGCTTTCATTTGATACCAAACTTGACCACTTATGAAGACTTTCATTTTTGACCCACACCGGACCCACCGTGGGTGGGGCACCCGCCCACAGGACGATGGAGCCACTTTTCGGGTGTTGCATAATGACAAAAGTTGATCGCCTCGCCAAGGGCTTTCATTTGATACCAAACTTGACCACTTTTGAAGACTTTCATTTTTGACCCACACCGGACCACTGTGGGTGGGGCACCTGCCCACAGGTCCGTGAGGGCACTTTTTGTGGGTGGCATAATGACAAAAGTTGATCGCCTTGCCAAGGGCTTTCATTTGATACCAAACTTGACCACTTTTGAAGACTTTCATTTTTGACCCACACCGGACCCACTGTGGGTGGGGCACCCGCCCACAGATCGGTGGGGCCACTTTTTGGAGGTGGTATAATGACAAAAGTTGATCGCCTTGCCAAGGGCTTTCATTTGATACCAAACTTGACCACTTTTGAAGACTTTCATTTTTGACTCACACCGGATCCACTGTGGGTGGGGCACCCGCCCACAGGTCCGTGAGGGCACTTTTAGTGGGTGGCATAATGACAAAAGTTGATCGCCTTGCCAAGGGCTTTCATTTGATACCAAACTTGACCACTTTTGAAGACTTTCATTTTTGACCCACACCGGACCCACTGTGGGTGGGGCACCCGCCGACAGATCGGTGGGGCCACTTTTTGGAGGTGGTATAATGACAAAAGTTGACCGCCTCGCCAAGGGCTTTCATTTGATACCAAACTTGACCACTTTTGAAGAATTTCATTTTTGACCCACACCGGACCCACTGTGGGTGGGGCACCCGCCCACAGGTCGGTGGAGCGCACTTTTTGTGGGTGGCATAATGACAAAGTTGATCGCCTCGCCAAGGGCTTTCATTTGATACCAAACTTGACCACTTTTGAAGACTTTCATTTTTGACCCACACGGGACCCACTGTGGGGACCAAGGTCCGTGTGGGTCAAAAATGAAAGTCTTCAAAGTGGTCAAATGTTTGGTATCCCACACGGACCCAGGCACCCGCCCACAGACGATGGAGCCACTTTTCGGGTGTTACATAATGACAAAAGTTGATCGCCTCGCCAAGGGGATACCAAACCACCAATTTTGAGGCCATTTTGCCCCACACCGGACCCACAGTGGGTCCGGCACCCGATGGGTGGTCAAAAATGAAGTCTTCAAAATTGGTCAGTAAATGAAAGCCCTTGGCAAGACGTCAACTTTTGTCATTATGCCACCCACAAAAAGTGCCCTCACGGACCTGTGGGCAGGTGCCCCACGCAGTGGGTCCGGTGTGGGTGTAGAAAAATGAAAGTCTTCAAAAAGTGGTCAAGTTTGGTATCAAATGAAGCCCTTGGCAGGCGATCAACTTTTGTCATTATGCCACCTCCAAAAAGTGGCCCTCACCGATCTGTGGGCGAGTGCCCCACCCACAGTGGGTCCGGTGTGGGTCAAAAAATGAAAGTCTTCAAAAAAGTGGTCAAATTTGGTATCAAATGAGCTTTGTCGTATCCCAAAAAGTGAAGGCGGGTGCCCCACCCACAGTGTGTTCAAAAATGAGTCTTCAAAAGTGGTCAAGTTTGGTATCAAATGAAAGCCCTTTTGTCATTATGCAACACCCACAAGTCGTCTTGTGGGCGGGTGCCCCACCACGGTGGGTCCAGTGTGGGTCAAAAATGAAAGTCTTCATGAAAGTGGTCCAGTTTGGTATCAAATGAGAAACCCTTGGCAAAACGTCAACTTTTGTCATAGCACCCACGAAAAGTGGTTCCATCGCTCGCGGAGAGGTACATTCGTGTGTTGTCAAGCGTGTAAGTTCAAAAACGCGAAAAATTGTCAACCTCTAAAATGAATGCGGCCAAGATGTTTCATGATATCTTTAGCTAAAATGAATGTGGCAAGATTGTTTCATTATATATATAGCTGGAGTGGATGACAACAATACAAAATCCTTCGAATCTTGCTATATATAAGTTAAAACCCACCACCTTATGGATAGGGTATCACACTCTGATACAATACCAAAAATGAAATAGGACAAGTAGGAAAAATGCTCCTTGCAGTCGCATGAAAAAGTTAATATGAGCTATGATGGCCAACATTTAAGCGTGTCAAGGACAAGACTTAAAATGTTTAATATGAGCCAGCATCTAAATATGTAGAGGACAAGATGTAAACGTCTAACATGAGCCGCTACGTTTCTCTTGGGCTCATATTGACACAAATAAAATGGCTAATATATTTTGTAGATACAAAGGCTTTCTTCAGATAGTCAAAAGGTTAGGATGGTTTGCATATGCAAGGATGGTAAGGCTGGATGAAATCTCACTAGGTAAGTATATATCGTCTGTGACAGTTCTAATTTTTATTTCCTTATTCAGGTTTATATTGATTGCTTTTGTTAATAATTTATATACATGTACATACGTATAGTGAGATCTGAAGCAGCGTCGTAAAACAAGCACATTTTTGAAGTGAAGTTGAAAAATCTGGCAATTCTGATTTTTGCTAAACGTATACGCCAGTATTAATATTCAGTCTTTGCTGGCTAGGTTTAATAATGTCTGTTTAGAGGACACGTACCACAGGCGTAACCAAAGTGAGCGTCAATATGAGCCCAAGAGAAACGTAGCATCTCATGTTAGACGTTTACATCTTGTCCTCTACATATTTAGATGCTGGCTCATATTAAACATTTTAAGTCTTGTCCTTGACACGCTTAAATGTTGGCCATCATAGCTCATATTAACTTTTTCATGCAGGAATCGAGTTAGTTTTTTAATTGCATTAACCTAATTCAAGTTATTCATTAATTAATTTAAATTACTAATAAAATGCCCCATCACTGTAACCCTCTTTTAGACAATAGACCCATCAGCTGACAGGTACACGCTTATGTGAGAACGTGCTAAGATGGATACCCAAGGTGGGGTCCCCGAGTTCCCGAAGTCCCAGTTGGCACCCCAACATACCTAGCATGATTTGTTCATGCTTGTCACACTCTTGTATACACTCTTGGTCTTAGTAATCCAGAATTTGATCCCGCAATTCCATATGTGATTGTGGAGCATACGAACACATAGCGTCCATAAGCGAAAA
>JASAND010020343.1:0-63616 GCA_030248195.1 Trissonchulus latispiculum
TAAATATGACATAATAATACAGAGCGACTTCCGTATGCATTACAGTCGGTGAATACATATATTTAAAACTAAAATAGTTATATTTGCCAGAATGTAAATTTGCGGATTATCTTTAAAGTGATAAATTGCTGGTTTGGCTTAGTTTAGATTTAATAATCAGTTGAATCAATAATTTAATTTAATCAATAATTAATTTAGTAATCAATATTCTGTTCTAGTGCAATCCCTGAGCCCAGCAGCTCTGGTGCTAGAATAGTCTCAGGTATTGTTGTACGATTTTTGCTGTAATGAAATACAAATACAGTGTAAAGATACAGCCGTATATACTCAGCAGAGCTAAGCTATTCGAATCTTACCAGATTTGGACAACGCAAGTTTGCAAGTAATTTAGCATAACTCTTGCAATTTAGATACATAGATCTTGTTAGGTCTGTGAAACCGCAGAACCCTTCTGGGCAGAACGTTGCACGTTTTCACTAAAATTATGCTGTTTTGACATAAAGTGAACCGTACACCTAACCGTACCGTACTTCACCTAGCTAAATGTTAGTTTGAAACCATTTAAATATTTCCATGTTGCTTGTTTACAGATGCTTTCCAAATCGCTAGTTTGGACAGTAGCTGTACGGTCATCATTTGGAGCGTTTTGAAGTCCAGAAAGTCGAATCTGACATCAGAACAGGATTGGGGTCTAAGACCCGGATCCTGCTTGAGATTGGTCAAATCCAGCACAATTAATCCCGCATCAAATCTGCAATACGGGTAATAATTAAGCTCCTCTGCAGTAGTGATGCTTAAATGCCTGAAGCAGGGGAAAACCTGTACGAATTTAAAGAGTACAATAAAGAAGAAGAAGAAAGATGAACGTCATGTTCCAAAATTACAAAAAAACCCGGACCTCCGCTGCCCGTTGAGACTCTACTCGAACCCCTGAATAAAATCGGAAACAGGCTTAAGAACGAAACGGAATCCTTGAATCGATCGCAGTTTGAGGTCTGTGTCTGTTTTTCTCTACATCTTAATTATCATTTAATAACATATAAGCAGCTTTTAGTTTTTAGTCTTTAGAGAGTAATTCTTTATTTTCTTCGTTTTGAATTGCAGGTCATTTCGGTGTGATAGCATACGAGCTTTTGCCTTGGCCAGAAAACAAGGGAAATCTGAAAATCTCTACATTGGAAGTGATGCCGGTGAAATTCTGGAACTATCTCGAAGTTCTGGCTCCAAATTTGGCGTCCTAAAGGCCTGCTTTGACTCAATGTCTGACGTTACCTGTCTAGACTTTTCACCCTTCGAAGCTAGCATACTCGCTGTAAGCTTGCTCCAATTGCAGTTGTTCTGAATGATCTTGTTTAAGACTGTTTAGACAGCCAAAGGTTGTGGGTTCGATCCCCACCTTGGGCCCGAATTTTTCGGGTCGGAGGTGCTGTAGTGACAATCTTAGTTTCGTTTGTTCTTTCATGTGTTTAATTTAAAAATGCATCTGTGACTTTAGAGAGTAATGTGTAATTTAGTAAGTATGTTAGTGCAAGAAACGAGACATTTAGTATTTCTTGACAAGTGTATGTCTGCTTGCTTCCTATTCCTATAGTTACGAGAGCACAGACTCATAAAGAAGAAGAAGAAGAAGACGAAGAAGAAGAAGAAGAAGAAAAAGCGTTGATTCTTATCATTGTTTTCATGTCTTTTCCTGGAATATGAGAATGACGCTGTCCTGCGAGGTGGGATGATAGGAAAGAACGAAAACGAAATCCATCTTCTATCCAAACGGATAAATATTTGCATAAACGATATGTAGTGTTCGCATCGCTTCATATAATAATGGTGCAGCTCGTTGCGATTTGTCGTTTCAGGCAGGTTCTAGCGATGGCTATGTGAGCATCTATCGCTCCACTACAGGTGAGCTCAGTCTTGCATGCAATTAACACTTTAAAAATGACACTATTTTATCATAAATCTCAGGTAATCCAATGAATTTTTCAGCAATATCTCACCCACCCTACTGCTGTCGTGTCCACTTTTCTTTCTTTTTCTTTTTTAGTAAAATTAACAATTTAACTCTTTTAATCCTGGTAGGAAAGGGATCGATTTTATCTAAATTCGTTTACCTCGCGCGCGAAAAGGCCTTCCAGAAACAGATTTGAATTCATTCTAGTCTTCGACCGGCAACAGTTGATTTAAATCTTAAGATTCGGTCAAAACGAAGGTCACGAGTCGTTATGCTTTGTCCGTTGTCGCCACGAAAGTCTCTGAAACTATAACACGTCTGCCTATTTTGTGTGTTACTTAATTAATTAACGTGTGTTAATTAACTAGTTAATTAATATTTATTTATAATTTCAGCTCAGCCTGTGCTCACTCTTTGCATTCCCTCATCACTGCATCCTGTTTCAAGTGTGAGATGGTCCCCCATTTCGCCCTACTTACTGTATGTACTGTATGGTTCAGGTCTGCTAGCTACCTGGGATCTCAAACATAGTCGAAATACTCCCTCGAAATTGGATAGAGCTGACGGGTAGGAAATGGTTTTTATCGGTTTATGAGAAATAAAGAAACGGACCATACACGAACGATCAAATAACATTGAATACCTCAGTCAAGAGAAAAATACTGACGAACTTATGGTTCAGGAAGTGCAAAATGACATCAGCTTTCTTGAAATTTCGTGCCCTCTCGTTTTATGGACGTTTACTTCCGCTTTTTGCTTACGATTCTGTCCCATTTTGGACTCATAGTTTCACTCAGTTGATTGCCATGCTGTAATGCTGGGATCGGTTCCAAAGGAACCGGTAGAACCGGTTAAACCGGAACCGGTAGTCAACAACCGGAACCGGTTTCAAAAACAGGAACCGGTCCAAGCACTATGTACCCACTTTTTCTTATTTTAGGTATCAAATTTTTGCAGTATCAAGACGAACATCATCCGATAAAGATTCTTCATTTTACGCGGTACAGTCGAATTCTAAGATTTCCGCAATAGTGTAGAATTTTGGAATTTTTGTTTGCAGATGCCGATTTCGTTTTTGCTTTATTTTTAATTAGTTTCTATTAATAATGACTAATAATAATTACAAATTTTAGGTGATTGGTGCCTTGGACACAAATCTGGAATTACACGAACTCAAAGATGGATCAAAGTACAGTCTGCCCGAAGGAAGAGATAAACTAATGAAAATAATTGAACGTTTGTAAAATGTGTAACATTTTATGTCTTTTCTTAGTATTATTAGGAATTAGCTAATAAAATAACAACTATTTTTTTACAGTTTACTTGATTTTAAGTGCAAATAACCCCGGTACAGGATAAATACAGACCAAAGTACATAGACTGCCAACGTATACTCTATAGTTGCTATCGACAAAATCCAAGTGGTGCCCATATTTGCTTCGATCGCGTGGACTATATGCGATCCCACAAGGTGGTTGTAAAATAGCAAAGATCGCTTTAATCCTAGGAACATGAAAATTACTGTAGTAATGGATACCAGCCAGAAAAAAATAAAAACAAGAGCCTGTACCAGAAAATGCAGTAGGATAAATTGGGATCGCTTCTGGTAAAGGCCAACAATTAAGATAAACACGGATATCATGTAGAAAATGAGGAAACTAAAATACAGTAACATGATGATCTCCCATCCGTACAAAATGTAGATCGTCACCAGCAGGACAAAACCCGCGCAGAGTCCCGCAAGATTTAGGGCTCCTATAACGGCGCATAAATTGAGGGTGTTGGAACCTAAAATAATAAAAACAAAGAGCTATCAGTTAAGTTTTGATAACATTTTATGATAACTTGATAATGATAACATGATAATGCATGATAACTTATGAGTAAATTAAGTAAAGTTTGAAAGTTTGAAATTGGAATTCTAACTGCTTTGAGTTGATTAATAGTAGCCTAAAAGTTTTAATGACCAGACATACAAAGGGTCAGATCCATAGGGAAGAGAAACTAGCCCCAAGAAAATTTTGAAGAAGACTTACCCCATGGCCTTTGTGAATTTATTACAATACTAATGTCAATATAGTTATAAAGTTACAAAAAATGCAAAAAATTCAGAAGAAGTTTCAAAATCAACTTTAGTAGAGAATTCCTTGGAATTTCAGTGTGAAAAGCCACTTTCCCGGCCATTTCTGCTTATACTTTGCTCAATTTTCCCCTTGGCCAATTTTCCACTACTCCTTGCCCCTGACGGCGGTAGGGCTTGTACCTTGTCGGGCTGGGGGCGCGGCAGCCCCCCCAAACCATCACCGTACTAATCTACATATATATGTATATATATATATATATATATATATATATATATATATATATATATATATATATATATATATATATATATATATATATATGAACCTACCCCCAGTTACTGCATGATCCCTTTAACCAATTAAGAAGTTGAGCACAAAACTATGTTACATGCTTGTTGAAAACCATATAAATAAAAACGGTTGTTGTTGATGTAGGTACAACAAACTTCGACAGAACAGTTTAGAGAAAACTTACCGTGGTACTTTGAATACTCGTCTTCACTGTTCTCTCCCGTGTTTGTATCATTCTGATTATCTGTGGACATAGAAAGTTCCTATTAAAGTTTACAAAAACTTTGAAACCGTGAGTCCTGAGCTAAATGTCGAACTGACGCTACAAATGGAAACTGTAACACCCAGCTGTGCAAACGATTGTAGAGTTATAATATTCACTCTGTGAAAAAGTTGCTACAAAAGACACTCTGAACATTCACATACTAAAAATTATAAACAATTTAATTTACTGAGTTTTGGAGCAGGATTTGCCTGTTTTTGGAATTTGATTAGTTTCAATTTTTGAAACTTGAAGGTTGGCTTTAAAACCAACATCTGTTGATTATGTATCAAGTTTTTGAATTTTAAAAACATGCGCCAACGGGATAGAGTTGACGAGACGAAATCAGATGGTTACTTCTGTTCTGACATTAGCAAGACTCAGTGCATTACGTTCGCAAAACTTAACCGATTGAGTTCAAATTTATTTGGGTGCATTTGAACACATATTAATGATCAATTTGTGCCAAGAATTTAAAATTATAATAATCTAAATTTTTAATTATTCATGAGGGAGTGGGGAGCACGGGAAACCACAAAAGTTTTGCTGAAGAGTTGTATAGGTATAGGGGTTCTCAGGGTAGCTGAAAGTTTTCAACTTTTCGGAGGGCAAAATTAAGGACAAATATGGTTTTTGTTTCAAATGGATGTCCAAATACACCCATACCATAACCATACCAATGCGGATTTGTGTGTTTCTGTCACCTTCCTGTGGCACTGTGCAATTAATTAATATTCCTATGGAATTAATTTTCGTCTTTTTAATTTTTAATAAGTTCCCTGAATAATAAAATTGCATAGAAACAAATCGAAATGCCCAAACCCCCACAGTTTATTCTGAGTTTAAAGTCAAGAGTTTAGGACGTAACGCACTTAGGAACGGCTTAAGTTTCACTGTCGTTAACACAGTAATTTCTGCTTGGTAAGTTTGGTATTGTTTCATGTACCAAAAAGTTTAATTTTTACAGTATCACAGGTTCACATTCCCGTCCACCATTTCTTTGTCATGAGTGAAGAAAAAAATCATTCCACTTTTTTACTCTTAAGCTAGAAATGTTCAGTTTAGTATGGTCCCGGGCAAATTAGTGTTGACAGAGTGGAACAATAAATCAGCTTAGCCAGAGAATGTCAGATTACATTAGAACCGGAATTAGCGATTTCCTCCGAGTAGAGACCCTAAAGTGTTTTGTTCAA
This sequence comes from Trissonchulus latispiculum, assembly GCA_030248195.1. Classification (NCBI taxonomy): domain Eukaryota; kingdom Metazoa; phylum Nematoda; class Enoplea; order Enoplida; family Ironidae; genus Trissonchulus; species Trissonchulus latispiculum. Next base: position 5,779 of record JASAND010020343.1, read on the forward strand.
ATTTTGACGTAGAGTAATGATATGTGGCCAGAATATATCTTTGAATTGATCTGAAACAATTATTTTCATTCAAAAAGGAGAAATATTTATCGTAAATAACAGTGTCACTCTTGTCATAGAGAGTTTTTTCATGAACAGTTCAACTTGTATGTGTAGCCTTCTACCAGGGCTAGTGGACCAAGAAGAAACCAAGGACAATCCCAAGACGGGAGGCGCCAGACACCCTTGTACCCACGAAACCAGGACCTGGAAGAGAGAAGGGAAGAGGGACGTTCAGTTTTTCATTCAGGATTGAAAGTAAAGAAGTGGCCCAACCAGGGTTCGAACCAGGGCCCTTCTGATCCCGGAACAGACGTGCTTACCACTACACCACAGGGCCATCAGCTGAACTCCCATATCAGGCTTATCAATCTTTCCTATGCCTCCTTTTTCTCCAAGATTCTCTTTTTTCACATCTCGACAGAGAAAAGTAGCGACAAAATTAAGAAACCTCAGCTTGATTGATTTGATTGCAGTTAGGAGGCATTAAATATGTGTCTGCTTAACCAATCCTATGGCTTCCATCACGGTGAGAGTGAAGGACTATTTCATTTTTAGGAAAGGGAACTGTTTCCTAAACTTGGCAAAGATATACAGAAGGTTACCTCCTCTTCACTAGTTAAAGAAAATTGATTGTCACTTCAGCACCAGAAACCCGAAAACTTCAGGCCTCAGACTGGATTCAGATCTACGACTTCCAGCTTAAGGCCCCGATCGCTCTTCTAAGGGCCTTTTTGCCCAGCGAGTTAAACGAGTTAAAAGAGCTAAAATTAATTTAATCCTTTTCGCGCACAGGATCAAAAGAGTTAAACAGTTCATTTTAACTCGTCTGCAGGGTTAAACGAGTTTAAAACTACAAACTCTACTCTTTTAACTCGCGCCCGAAAAGGCCCCAACAGAGCTGGCGAGGCTACCGCCACAGTTGCACTTTAAGCTAGAAAAAAGTTCGTATCCAAACAAACACCCAATAATTGCGCAATAATCGCCTCCCTCCACTAAACCGGTTTTTTGAGCAAAACCTCCTGCTGGTCTCAAATAATGATGCTAATTTATCGCTTAAGTTTACATGTTCATGACTTAAGATATTAGCGCAATTAAAATCTTAGCAATCAATACCAGTCGATCCTGGATATCTGGCACTGATAATATTTTACGAATTGCTAAGTTTACTTTTGTTTACCAGGGCCAATTTCATAAAAAACTTGCAACTTGCACTTGCACTTGCACTTGCACTTGAACTGCAAGTTCAAGTTGCTAGTGTTTCATAAAATTTTTCCAGCTACTTGCAATTTTTTGGTCAGTTTGCAAGTCAACTTGCGGAACTTGCAACGCAAGTGCAAGTGCAAGTGCAAGTTGCAAGTTGCAAGTTGCCCGTCCCGTTAATTTTTGAATCAAGCTTTATATATTATCATTTCGTAGCATGTGTTTATACGATTATTATGTTTTTATAACCCATATTAATTATATCTATTTTTCTATTATTATGTTTTTGATTCCTTCACCACTATATACTGATTACTCCACCGAAACCAAAGTATTTAAGACTGTATTTAATAAGCAAAACAGTGTTAGTGAAACTATTCTCCCATGTTATCCATATCCTATAATTTGGTCAGGTGGTTTTCAATATTTTAAAATGTGGCTATGCGTTCAAAGGTTTGATGGTGGGGTCGAAAAAGTATGTATTACTTATATGGGAGAACCACCCCTCCCCGTTCCAATTCACATCTCTGTCCCAGCTAATTCCGGCGTAACATCATTGGTGATAGTTTCACTCAAAGTTTTGGGGAAGGGGGTTAGCCATGAATGTGTGGTGATCGGTCGTGGTCGACTCCCGAAACCTAAGAGGGATACCTCCCAAGGTCCCCCTCCGAACTATGACCTCATTATTTCAAATCATAACCAAAAAATCTTAAGTCACTCAATGATTTCAATATGTTATCCCTTTGGTAATGTTCATAATAACTTTGGCTTTATTGGTTAACAAATATTTTTTAAATTATTTTCTGCTGTTGCTTTGTCAAATATGCGGTTTAGAACTTGATCACTGACAACCTCATATTTTTGTTTTTCAAATTTTTGAAACCTGCCTATGTCTATGTTTCTATATGTCAGGTGACTAAATCTCGATTTGTGCTGTATATATGAACGCGTCCTCGTGAGCACAAAGGACAAAGGACAAAAGCACAAAGGACAAAGCACAAAAAAGGCACAAATCACTCATAGAAAAGGACAAAAACATAAAGCACAGAAGCACAAAAAGTATGAACCGGGCTTTATGAATAGTCCGTGCAGTGAGGGAAGCCCCGACTTCGGCACAGATGTAGAGCATGAATGTGGTCAAGAAATATCGGATACTGAGATCATAGCAGCAATCCAGCCGTGTGCAACCTCCGCGTTTAAGTGTTCACCCCCCATCATAAATTTCTGCTGGGTTCCAGGCCTTAGCTTCAAGGTTGCCATTCGTTATTTTGATTTGTTAAATGAGTTACCATCTTCAGAAAAATACTGGACCTCTGTATTTCATCTGCATCTATATTATTGGTGTTTCTATTGATATCTAAATTAATCAATTATATCAATTGTGATATCTAAAGTTGGTGTTTCGCTTATAGTGTAAAAGTTTTGGCTAACGAAAATAAAATATTAATATTGGTGCAAGCAAGCTATAAGGCTGTAATTTTGCATATACAGGGGCCCTGTATGTGTACTCATTTGTACCTAATGGTATGTAAGAAATTCTGCCGTTTGAAATTTTTTGTCATCTTGAATCGTCACAATTTTCTGTCTGTCGGATTCCGTAGAGAAGGTTACCACAGCCTTAGAAGTCAGATACCTTCACTAATCAAGCTGAAATTTGTGTGAGAGGGTGTACTTTCGCTCACGCTAAGTTTAAATATTTCAAAAATTAAAAAAATGTAATTTTTTCGATTTTGAAAGTACCATAAACCAAAAATGGCTACTTTAGCAATTTTGAAAATACAAGTTGACATAAAAAATTTTTAAACGGCAGAATTTCTTACCATTAGGTACAAATGAGTACACATACAGGGCCCCTGTATATGCCAAATTACAGCCTTATAGCTTGCACCAAAATTACTATTTTATTTTCGTTAGCCAAAACTTTTACATTATTAGCGAAACATCAACTTTGAAGATCAATTTCCTTAGGTGCAGATAAGATACAGGCGTCTAGTATTCTAGATGGAATCACATTTAACAAATCATGATAACAAATGGCAACGTTGAATGAAGCTAAGGCCTAGCAGCCAGCAGAAATTTGTAAACAATTATGAATCGGACAATGCCGGTGCCCTCGACCACACATTCACCCCCGCACCCTGTCCTATGGCGTTCGCCCAAAAGTGGCAAAAAATTTAATTTTCGATAAATATTTTTCAATTATTAAAAAAAGTTATGGACCTATTAGCTCATTTAAGCTTAAAAACAGCGATGTTTAGCATATTTACCGGAAGCTCCCCACTCTCAAAACCCTAAAAATGTCAGAAAGGTGTCATTTTGCAAGTAATTTTACAAAATGCCGAAAAACCAAGGCTTTGCAAAATCCAACTCAAATGTTTTAACTAAATATATATACATAATTATAAACTTACGCTAACATTATGAGATATTAAAAACAAAATTTAATTAGCTTTCAGTCGAAGGGTTATCCTTCCCCCTTCCCCACCCCTTTTACTCTTTCTTCCTTCTATATATACTCAAAATCTTATTAGAAAACTAAAATTTAAGTTTTCCACTGGCATCCAGACCTTTGTTTCTGATTTTCTGCAACTGTATATAGATACACAGGAGTCACAGAACACGAAATCAAAAGAAAAGTAGTTTAGTTCACATTTTCGTAGATCAGTAGTTAGCATATACAGCAGTGGTTTTCACTCATATTCTTCTGCGCAATGCGCCAATTGCTCTTGCGCAAGTTTCAGAAAAAATTATAACAGAGAAGAATTGGCGGCAGTTTGTCTTAAAATAGACAAAAATAGGGCAAATTAGCAATATATAGGGGGAAATAGGGATGCTTTGAAAATATAGGAAAAAGATAGGTATATAGAGGGATAATTGAAGCCTAGTCAAATAGCAACAAATGCAAATTAAAAAATAATTAGCACAACATATATTAAATGTACGTAGCAGTCTAAAGTATAAGCTTACGAAACATAATACGTGGCAAAACTGAACAAATGTAAAACGACAACTTGCCAAAAACGGTCAGTAAAGTTTAACTCAACCACTTGCACCGCAAGTGCAAGTAGCAAGTGCAAGTACTGACCGTTTTTATGAAACAGATTTAAAGTGCAAGTGTTAGCCGGCAACTTGCAACTTGCGGACTTGCAACTTGCGGTTCGAGTGCAAGTCCGCAAGTACCACTTGCAGTTTTATGAAACATTTAACTTGTAACTTGCATGTGCAAGTTGCAACTTGCATATGCAAGTTGCAAGTTTCAAGTTTTATGAAATTGGCCCCAGCTATTAGTTTGTTTGGTCATTTACTAAGCTAATGATCCCACAACATGAATCAACTCAGTCCATCAGTCAATCAACCAATCAATCAGTCAGTCAGTCAGTCAGTCAGTCAGTCAGTCAGTCAGTCAGTCAGTCAGTCAGTCAGTCAGTCAGTCAATCAATCAATCAATCAATTAATCGATCTGTCAGGTACTTGTCACTCACCCGTCAATGTTTACTGCAAGACTAAGCTTGAAACCAATTATAGCTCCAACAATGGAAGACTTTATCAAGTCAGTACTTCCTTCAATGCTTGACTTAATTACATTTTGGTAGCTATTTTTTAAGTAGCCAGTCCCTATTGAGTTGATGAAGTGTACTAGGTAAGAAGACTTCCGAAACCGGTTCTAATTTTGAGCAATGTTCAATATAGTTGAACAATAAGGCTGTTGTCAATTTTTAGAATCATTTTTTCTCCCTTTTTTGGTACAAATTCGGTTTACACGTTGACAAATCTAATTGGGTAAAACCAACTCTTCTATTACAAGTATTCTTTCAATTTTGCCTACTTTACCCATTTTTGGCGCCTGCCATCAACACAAGCTTAAAATAGATACTATTTTAGCTAATATTACGGTAACTGAGTGCTAAACTGAGATAATGCCATTGGCTGCTGAAGATAAATGAGTAACTCAAATGAACGCAATCAAGAGTACCCTTTTGATCAAGAGCACGTATGAATAGTAATGATTTCATAAATAGTATGTAGACATATCTAAACTCAGCTAAACTAATAAATAAATAAATAAATCTAATCTCACTTTGACTCATCTAAATACTGCAGCTCGTAACTATCACAATTTAGTTTAACAGAATTGCTGAGTTGTCATTGCATCCTGTAGTTGTATTCATAGTTGTATCATTGTTGTATCCTTGTCAGCAGAGAGCAAATGAACATAGTTAGAGAGGGTGTGGTATACATTGGCGCCGAACTCCCCATTTTAGCCTTCAGGACACTTTAACAAGAAAGTCAGCAAAGTATGGCCCCTGACCCCTGAGCGAGGTAATTGCAGGGACGCTTGTCACACTCTTATCCATGCACTATTGACCCAGCTTAATTTCTTTTTGAAACTTGATAACATTAGCCGTGAACTATATAAAGAGTACTTTAAAAATGGCGACGAGCGTGGTCTCAAAAGAGTGTTTGAAACTTGTCGCCAACATGGGATCAGGCTTGGATTAGAAAGTGTGCATTTATGAATGTGTTGATTACTTGGGCCATTTCATTGATCACACTGGTGTGCATCCGTCTCCCAAGAAAGTTGACGCTATCACCAACATGCGGTCACCAAATAACATTAAGAAACTTATAACATTCCTTGGAATGGCGAACTATTATGGTTATTTCATACCCAACTTTTCTGTCTTAGCTGCTCCTCTTCACCAGCTAAGACGCGAGGATGTAGAGTTGAAATGGTCTGACCTGTGTGAACAAGCATTATTGGACATTAAGCAAGTTTTCGTGAGTTCTGCTGTTCTGCTGCCTTTTGAAGAGTCACTACCATTGGTAATGGCCTATGATACATCCCCATTGGGTATTGGTGCAGTCCTGTCCCATAGTCTGTACCCGATGGTACTGAACGCCTGATAGCGTTTGCTTCCAGGGTTTTGAATGGACATGAAAAGAACTACTAGCAAATTGAAAAAGAGGGCTTGGTCATTGTATTTGGCGTTACCAAATTCCATACGTCTATGGAAAAAAGTTCAACTTGATCACCGATCATAAGTCGCTGCTATATATATTCAATCCTACGTCAGCAAGTCCGATGTCGATGAGAAGGCTTCAACGTTGGGCTCTCAAAATTAAAGGCTTACAGTTACCAGGTGCCATTCCGACCTACCGAAAGCCGGCAACGCCGACTGTTTGTCCCGTTTCCCTATGAACGAAGCGACCGAAGCAGAAATGGACCAAGATTCTTTGGAATTTGCCGAGGTTCTCTACAATTTGGTAGAGGACATGCCATGCACTTTGGAAGCTATAGGACTGGCCACTGACGAAGATCCTACTTTGGAAGCGGTGCGTTCTGCCCTGACCTCAGACAGAACTATTAAAGCATGGGGACTTCCTATCCAAGCAGCAGAATTTTCCGTTTTCAATCGGTGTGTGTACCGAGGTCACCGTGTTGTGGTACCCGAATCTCTACAACGCTATTTCCTTGGGCAACTACATCAAACTCACATGGGCATGGTCAGGATGAAGTCATTAGCTCGGCAATACATATATTGGCCTGGCATCGACAAAGACATTGAAAACGTGGCCAAACGTGGCCAAACGGTGTTCAGGTTGCAATAAAAGAGCCAATATGCCTCCTAAAGAAACCGATGTTACCTGGCCTCAGGCTACTCGACCAATGGAAAGAATTCACATTGATTTTGCCCGCCCTTTCTATAATCGAATGTGGCTAGTAATTGTCGATGGCTACTCCAAGTGGCCGGAAGTTATAGAAATGAAATCCACCACCTCCTTCACTACAATACAAGTCCTTCGGCAATATTTTGCCAGACACGGAATTCCAGAAACAATGGCTATTGATAATGGTCCGCAGTTTACTTCATGGGAATTCCAGGAATTTTCCCAACAAAATAACCTAACTCACGTCTATTCACCTCCATATCATCCATCTTCAAATGGTGAGGCTGAAAGATTTGTGCAAACCTTCAAGCGGGCTGTTGAAGCAGCCAATCCTAATGCAAAAGACATGGCAAAGGTTGCTTCTCAATTTCTCCTTACATACCGCTCTCTCCCTCACACGATGACCGGAATATCGCCATCAGAACGACTTCTAGGACGGCCCATGCGCACAATTTGGTCAGCCTTTACCAAACGGAGTGCCAAGTCTCCTCGAAACAAAGTGGGGCCTTCACGCGCTTTCAAACAGGGTGATGCCGTTTGGGTACGACAATATTCGGGTCCAAATCGCTGGAGTAAAAGGGATTGTCGTTTCACGAAATGGATCTGTCATGTACTCAGTTTTCACCAACGACAAATCTTGCATGCGTCACTTGGATCAACTGCGACCAGTAACCCCGACCACTGCAACAGTAGGAGCAGCAGAGAGTTTTCTTGCTTGCTTTCCCTGACCCAGTTCCAAATGCCGGAAGCCGTCCTATAGAATCAGCCTGCGCCTAATCCTAATCCTAATCCTGACATTCCGAATCGACGGCGACTGCCGGTGAACGACGCCGTAGGCCTGAACAGTTCGATCCAGTTACGGGAGACTTCTTCCGTTCAGACTGAAGGGGAGATGAAGTATATTAAGAAAAATAGTTCATTTCTCTATGTGATTTGTTCTATCAGTTCTTGTGTGAAGTATAGTTTTTAAGAGCATTGAGTTGCTAATTAGTTGCCGTTACTTCATACATTTCAAACCGAAGAAGGAAGAATTTTTCTTCCACGATTAAAGTTGATTCTAACTTGTGCCACGCCAACCGTTTTAATTTCAGTATAGACACCAGAATATATACAGTAGGAGTTCGGAAGAAGTTCGGAGTGTCCTTGATCAAAATTAAACCAACTTGAACCAGGACTAGACTAGGAATTTTTCGGGTCTAAGGTGATATAGTGGCACATCTCTATTTCGTTCGTTCTTTCATAAAGAAATAATGAAAAACGTTGGGTCACTAAGGTAAAGCCTTAGTCCGAAACAGGAGAAAGCCAATGGCGTTCGTTCTTTCATTTAGAAGATTACAATCGAGCAACCGTTTAGTTATTCCTTCTTGTTTTTCACAATAATCGAGATATTGTCTCACTTTTATGCAGCACTCTAACCCGTACAAAAGCGACGTGGGCGCCTTGCAGCACACTTCTGTAATTGACGTCAAAGGTTGGGTAGCCACCACTGTTAATTGATTCACTGGGGAGTGGGGAATCAAACCGATCCTACAGTTTGACTTAAACCTCATCTGATTTGCTCTGTTCCAGATGCTTGTTCATTTGATCAAAAATATTACCAGACTGATTTCTGTACAGAAAGCGTATTTCTTGGAAATTTTGAAAAAATAACTCAGAGCTCAGGCAGGGATGGTGTGAAAGTAGCAAATTTGTGCTAAACTTCAGTGGATGGTTACCAAAAATGGGATGGCGTGCTTTCTTACAAAAATCAAATCTGTTCCTTTGACAGTTTATAGTTTCCAACTTCGTCATTTTGACGTTCTTGAAGATTGACGATTCTATAGTAAAGTCAATAGTTGAGTTAGACTCAACTAATTAAGCTAGATCTCATTAACAGTTCACTCTGTTGGTAATTTTTGACGTCTCAGATTTTCCTATGGGTCTCTTCAAGATAGACTAAAGAAACTTTAGTTTAACTCCACTCATGCTTGACTTATAGTAAACCAGGATAAAGTTTAGTCTAACTGCACTCAGGCTTAACTTTCCATTTTCAGTAAGCACGTGTCGTCAACTAGCCCCGACAGTATAGCTAAGGTAGGCACCTCACAGACCTCAATAGCCATACGCTACAGAGCAACCGTTATCACTCTCAGATGTTGAATCACTTGGGTAAAGTTTTTGCCGACATCAATGCAATGCTAACTCTATTGCACTCACATTTTTGCAGCGCATCTACCAGGACTGGTGGACAAGAAGAAATTGAGGACAAACCCAAGACGGGAGACGTCAAGCACCCTTGCACCCATGAAACCAGGACCCAGGTAGGAGAGAGAAGGGAAGAGGAAGGTTCAGCTTTTCATTCAGGATTGACAGTAAATAGTTGGTCCGGCGGGGTTTGAGCCATGGATCTTCCGCTTGCAACCCATCAACTGAACACCCATACCAGGCGTATCAGTCTTTTCTATGCCTGCAACCCTTACATCTCCCCCGGGTTTTATTTAAGACGAGTTCCGCGGCTTAGACAACTCGCAATCCAACCGAGTGTGGAGGTACGGTGTGTAACCTCCTTAAATAAACTATGTCGGACTTCACTAGATGATTGCAAGCAGCAGCGTGTGATACCCAGTCCTAGCCAATTGAGAGAAGATGCGAGAGTACTGTAGATTAGCGAGTAGACTAAGATAGAACTACTTGAGAGCCCTAAGCGACCGTCCCTAAAGCTAATAGACCAAATATCGATAGACCTTTACGACAATATACGCAATAACAGTCCTGCCCTAAGGAAAAAGATGACTCGTCCCACTCACTCAACCTTAGACAGGAACTACCTACCTAGGCTCAGTAAATAACAGCCTAATAAAAAGCTAACAACACTTCAATAATAGAAATAACGAGTATACTAATTATAGGAATAACATATAAATTAAATATTGGCTGAGCCCTCATACAAACGAACAATCACACAAAGTATGGCTTACAATGACAAGGCCGGCTGGCCAACGTATCAGTAGCTCTGGAGAGAGCTACATACGAGGGGAGAAATATATGGGTGTAATATACACAGAAATAAGGGGGAGAATTGATCGTAGAAGAGCGAGGGTTAACAACAGCAGAAATATACAGTACTGATGGGGGAGAGAGAATTGAGTTGACCCCCCCCGTAGAGTGCCCCCTAGTGTATAGATTAGCCCAGAATCACGTAGCTCCCAAGGGGAACCCACCCAATCCCATACCTACACGTTGTGGGAGCTATGTGACTTCATGAAAGTTTCCCCAACTTATAATAATGTTATACGAAGCCAAGTGGGTAGCCATGGTAGCTACAACCACCAGCAACGGAAAGGTTGACCGTGCGTCACCTTGATCCATTACACTTTTCTTTATGACTTCAACCCTTAGCATTCAGAGATCAAATTTAGAAAATATGGACAGAAAGGGAATGCACAACGAGCCAAAGCGGTATCCGACTTTTTCAAAGTTTCACTCGAAAGTTTGGCGATTCCAAATGTTGGGCATACAATCGATCCAATTTAGATGGGCTATTGGTAGATTACGTGTGTATTGGCTGTGCAGCCGAGAACTGATGTATCAATATAGGAAAAATGTAGCAAAATAGATTGTTTCAGCTGATCAAGATTTCCATACCTGAACGGGAAGTCAAATTTCACTGACCCTTGTGGAAGCAAATTTGGGTACCCCTTGTGAGAGCGATTTTTCTTTGGGGTACTTTTGAAAGCGATTTTTGAGCTATTTTTGCAATTTTTTAGCAAAAAACAGCAAATTTTTAGCTAAAACACGTTTTTCGGACGTTTTTTAACAAAAACTAGTAATTTTAAGTGAAAAATTCCGGCGAAGCCGGAAAATTTTTGGAAATTTTAGTCGTAAAACCTATTTTTTGGGCAATTTTCTTACCCCTTGTGGCCAAATTTCTTACCCATTGTGGGAGCAATTTCGCGAGCCCTTGTGGACGACTTCGCCGAGGGGGGGGAATTTCCCCCCTTCCCCCCCCCTTGTCCACCTGTGAAGATTTCTCTATTTTTCTTTAATCTGTGCTGATAAAGAAATTCCGAAATTCTAAAATTCTAAATGAAAACCGCCGATTTGTCTTGTAAATTCGAATGAAATATTTTGGTCTTTTTGCTTTGCTTCCTTGTCTTGCCGTTTTTCGTTAGATTTCCATAGATTTCAGCAGATATTTACTATATTGCTTGTTTTAAAAGCTTTTCATACGTTTTCAGATACTTTTAATCCACATTTTTAATTATATACTTGGTCTGCCATGAATTATTTGGTTCTTATTGCACTCCTTAGTGTCTTAGCGCTTGGATTGGCTCAGGTTCCCTGCAACCGAGAATTCGAATGCTGGCGAACAAAGCCCATGGAAGAATTGGCTAAGATGAAAAAATCCCCGTTCTCTTCGCCATTTCTATTTCATTCAGGTAGGCAAAATACATCGATGGTTTGAATAAAGTGTGAAATAAAAGGGGAATTCCTGGTTAAGGGGGGGGCTACGAACGGGTTGGCACGACATCGTCGGAGAGACCTACTTTCCCCCCGAAGTTAGCCAACATATCAAATTAAAAAAGTTTAAGGTGGGCAACAATATATCTCATATACACCGTTTTTGGCAGGACGCCAAAGTACAAATTTTAGTTCGAAAAATGGGATTTTTTAAAAAGGTTTTTTCAGCACTGATGGATTAACGGTTTGACCAATTCGGAAACTTTCAGCCATAAATGTTAACTGTTACTAGTGCTCAATATTAAAAGTATTCCGGCTTTCGAGCGTTGCTTCCTTCTTCAGCTATAACAGCTCAAAGTTTGAAATTTGGCAAAAAGTTGCAATGTGACCGTGCGCCGTTTTCGATCTAATAAAATTGACAGCCCCTAGCCCAGCTTTTTACCAAATATTAGGCTCTAATAGGGGCAAATTGTTTGTGAGTTTCAAGGGTTTTGGTTTTCTGGTTAGTGTGCTAGTAAACTTTTTGTTAAGAAATAACCCTTATTTTTTAGGCCTGAAAAGTTAGCTAAGCGCAGTGCAATGGGGTCAAAAAAGTTTTTGTTTCCGATTTTGCCGAAAAGGTGCTTATAGGGGTTATTTGACCTGCTGAATCCGAATATGAAATCCGTTTTTCGATATGACGCTTCCTTCGTTCAGTATACGCTTACAACTGTCTTAGAGCTTTTTGGAGCGATCGCCATCCATAGTTTGAGAAATCAATCTAGCATTTCTAAACATTGGAGCGAGGTTTAGTGACATAGCTTTCGGCACATCTTGGTACACTCACTGGCCTGTAATGTGCAAAGTTTCAGCCGATTCTGCCACAATAATTTGGAGTAATTGGCTCACATCAGTAGTATAGTAGGGCCATTTCATGCCTGACTCCGGGAGTCAATGACCTTGAAATTTAAAGTCCTTTGGGGGTAATCTTTCGAAGTTTTCTTTTGATTTCAATCTGTTCTCCCTAGGGTCTTAAACTTACAACTTCTGTTCACACAGCATCTGTCGTGCCTAGTGGCGTCTCGTAATTGCAAATCACCCTAGTTTTACAGATTTTTCGGTTATTGCAAATTATATAATTAGTTCCGATATTTAAAATTTGATTCAATGCATTTATTCAACTCAAGGAACAATTTTCATAACGTGTCAGTCGTATAGTTCGTGAGGTAGGAAACTATTCTATTCTTTTCGAGGTTTTTCTGGAGGATCACATCTGATAGGCTGCCTGGCATCAGAAGCTTGGTTGGTCATCGGTTTCCTTGACCGGTTGATCGGTTCCCTCAAGGCTCTTGGACATCCTAAAGCAAAAACGTCAACAATTTTAGGTTTTGGCACATTAAACTTAAATTAAAAAAGATCAATGGTGCTGTGTAGCCACATATATTAGACTCTGGTTAAACTACATAAGAAACTGATGTAACTGACATTTCCTAACAAGATCATTGTGTGTGCACCCCTAGTATTCTGTCAAGTAAACTAGATTAAATCTGATACAATCATGTTCGGAAATAGCTTAATCACAGATATCATTAATCACTGATACAAACTGTAGTGTGGGTGTTTAACTAGTTTTAGTTTAAGGGATTAAGGTCGATTAAGGGTAGGGCAAAAGCTACTTACATCTGCTTTAATGGACAGTGGAAACCATTTTTTCCAATGCGGTCAGTGTGCCCCTCTTCTCTACAGTAGCCACACTTTCTTGGCTTCTTCTGAGTCTTCTTCTTTTTCAACGGGGCGGATGGAAGTTTAGCACCTCCAAATGACAATTTCGGCGTCTCAGTCTGGGACATCACTGATTTTTCTCCCGAATTTTCAGAATCCACCGAACGGGACGGCAAAGCTGATTTCAAAACTGCCGGCTGGCGGGACAGAGGAGGTGGTTTCCAGTAGTCATCATGCTTGGTCTTCCGCGTTGGTGGAACAATAGGACTCACTGAAAAACAAACATTAAGAAAGTGACTCAAAAGTAATTAAACTTCCTGAATCAGCCCACTATAGGTAGCGTAAACTCGACTGTTAGTGGAATTCCGGAGAGGATGGGGTGGTTGGCCATACCGAAAAATTCAGACCTGGTTAAAACACAGGCACCTTCTAGACAGTATATATATAACAACAATAATACTAGGCGCGTTATAGTGAGGTCCCGGAAACTTGTATAATCCATTAATACAATAGTAAAAAGTACACTGCATGTCTACAATTTTGCCTAGCTTATGGCAACATGTATTTTCACTGTTCTTTCCTTAATGCTATATATACCCACAGTCCAATCATTTCTGTGTTACATTATCTGTTGTTCTGTTGTTAGCTTTGATAGAGGATTTGTTGTAAACTGTGAGGAACTTTATCATAAACCATTGTTTTTTATAAAATTCATTTTACATGCATGTCTCTATTTATGGAACCAAGAAAATATAAATTTACCAAGTTCAGCCACAGCCGTCGCGGATGCTAAATCTCCCAGAATGTCCTCCTTGCCACTCAGATTACCAGCGCCTTCTGATTTCGGAAAACCTGGCGTCAAAGTGGCGTCATCGTCTTCTAAAAATTCAAATCAACTTTAAGGTTTAGATTATTACTATGCCAATGTTGGGATCGTCTTCATTTTTCTAGATAGTAACATGTGATATTTCATGGTTTAGGTTGCTTCATCATTTGGCGTGACATCCATTCCATTTAACAACGATTACTGTTCATAATAATTTTTATAGTTCGCTTTTACTGAGAATCAACTTACCAACTTCATCCAAAGCCGCGGATTCAATTTGGACCTCTAATGTTTCCTGTAAGCAGCTTCCATCTCCAACAGTAGCGGTCATTGACAAGACCGGCGTCAAAGTGGCGTCATCGTCTTCTAAAATAACTGTTCAACTATATACAACTAATGATAAAGCATAAAATTTAAAATTCTATTGATAACAATGGGTTTCTCGAAGTGGTCATCTCTTTCTTCCTGAGGATTTGGTCCCTCCTCCGTGGTTGTCAATCATTCTGAGTTCTGTTTTTCCCTTTGTCGAAAAGATTTGCGAACTTACGCAATCCTTTACGATTTTGATGAATCTCTCACAAAATGCCGAAACTTTTATTCTCTGGTTTTACTAAATAGCAAGGGAATTTTATGAATGTAGTTATAATTCATTCGGTTTTTAAAATTCAATTAGCATTATGCATTATTAACCAAGTCATATAAAAGTCGAAACAAATTTAAGGTGCTGGTATCCTTTTGTGCAGTGCTTTTGTAGTGATGTTTCGAAACGCTGTAACTTTCGCAATTTTAGGAGTTGGAAAGAGCTTTATACAACGTTTTAAAGCTTATAATATGCACATTTACACGACCTCACGAAACTAGCAAAATTAACAAAAAACATTGAGCAAAACTGTAGAATCGGACAAAATTTCTTCTTGTGCCATGATATCAAAAACATGTGGGCGGAGGGACACATTTTGGAGTTGGCTCAACAAATCCCAGTACTCCAGGAAATCCGGCAAATGTGCGATAACATGAAATTTCGCAATTTTATGTACAGTTTTATCGCAACTGGAGACGTTTTAGCTCAAACCGAAAAATGTCCCTCCGCAATAGTGCGAATTTCGATTCTGCCAAAAATCACACGAATCCATTGTAGGTTCTGAGGGCCTTTTCGCGAATGGGTTAAACGAGTTAAATTTAACTCGCCGAGTGTTTTTAAACAGAGTTAAACTTTTAATTCTCTTTGCACGATCTCATTCAGCGAAAAGGAAGTTAAAAAATTTATAACTCTTTTAACATTCCCTCTTTTTTTCGATGAATAGACACGTGGAGTTAAAAACCTGCCAGAGCTAACTCTATCCTTTTCATGAACGGGTTAAATTTAACTCTTTTAACTCGCTCACGATATTTTACATTGAATTTTAACCCGCGTCTCAGCACGAGGGTTAAACGAGTTAAAATCTTGTATGCTTTACATTGTTATTGCCGCATTTTGCGCGAGTAATATAGCTTTAAAAATGACAAGATAATCCAGCCAATGAGAGCGCAGCACATAATTTCATTGGATGGTTCAAAATGCTTCAAAATTACTTAAGCATTTGCCAACATTCTGCTGAATTATTTAAGCTAAAGTAACGAAATAGGCTACTTAATAAAATAAAAATAGATAAATAAAATGTTTTAAACATGCTGCATTTTTAGAAATAATAAATAAAATTAATTAAATTAAAATAATTAATTATCATTAAAAATAGGCTCTAAATTATTTTTTGTGAATTATTTAACACTATCTATAAATGCAAATTTGAAGGATCCGCCCCTGGCGTTGGGACGACAGCCCTCAGAAAAAACCAGAGCCCAAACTACGGTAAATTGTTTCAAGAAAATAATTGAGAGCAGTCTTGGAATGCAATTGCCGAGTATTTGGTTTTAGGCAGCGTATCTTTTAAGCGTTTGACTGCGAACTCAACTAAGCGTTTAAGCTACAAATGCGCCGAAGGTACAAAATTTTTTGAAAGAAATGTGAAGCAAAAAGCACCCATGGCATGGAAACTTTCAAATGAAATGAAAAAGAAAACACATCACAGGTCCAAGAATTTTGGAATAAATATGTAATGAAAGAGGCAGCAGTTTTTAAAGGAAAATGAAAAACGCACCGGACGCGCGAAAATTTAAAGCAAAAATAAACGAAAACACGCTGTTTTTGCAAAATTTTTAAAAGAATGTAATGGTCAACGCGACGCGAAACGTTTTAAATAAATGTAATTGAAATTTCGCCAAGGGCGAAGCCGAACAAGAAATTTTCAGACCATTTGGTTGCAGGGAATAAAATTTTTATGCGCGGGGTAAAAATTGATGCATGGTTTAAACTTTAATGCCCTTTGTTTCGCGGGGTAAAAAGTTGGTTGCGCGGTAAAAAATGTTAATGTTGCGCGGGGGCAAAATTTTGTTGTGCGGGGTAAAAATTTGGTTGCGCGGGAAAAATGTTAATGCACTCTGTTGCGCGGGGGTAAAAATTTTGTTGCGCGGGGTAAAAATTTGGTTGCGCGGGAAACTCTGTTGCGAGGGGGTAAAAATTTTGTTGCGTGGGGTAAAAGTTTGGTTGCGCGGGAAAAAATGTTAATGCACTCTGTTGCGCGGTGATAAAAATTTGCTGCGCGGGATAAAATATTGAGGCGCTTTCCTGCTCGGCGTCAAAATTTTACTGCGCGGTGGTAAAATTTGCTGCGAGAGTTAGAGATTTCGTTGTATTAAGGGATAAAGTTCTAAGGTGCTTTGTTGCGCGGGGTTAAAAAGTTTTCTGCGCGGCGCCGGCGATGAAGATTTTTTGCGCGGGATAAAATCTTGACACGCTTTCCTGCGCGGGGTAAAAATTTTACTGCGCGGGGGTAAAATTTTTGCTGCGCACTGCGCGGGGTAAATTTTTCCTAGCCTGCACATGTGCAGGAGTTGTGCAGGCATTGCCCATGCGTGATACAGAGAGGGTCTGGTTTCTACGCCGGCCAACGCTATCAGAGAGGAGATGGCCTAGGCAGCCTCTTGAGAGGTATTGGACGCTTTATTATAGCCAGTAGTACGTCGTGTAGGTCTAGAGGCAGGCAGGCAGGCATTTCAGACAGCCGGAGATGTGGCTCGTGATTACTTGAATAGAGGTGAAGATCCAAAAGAAGCACTCAAACGGCATGGGAAGGCAGCCATTGGACGCCTGCTGGAGAATAGTGGAAAGGCAATACAGCAAGGAGAAGGCATTGGTTCCAGACCACATAGACGCAAAGTTAAGAGATTGAAGCGCGATATTTACAGCCCATAAAAACCCACCCAATGCAATACCAATTATTTACTAACAATTATTTCAATGGCTAAGCAAGTAGATGAACGGTCTATGCCGGGCTTCAAGTCCGAAATGGATCTCTTCTCGCTACCTCCAACTCAGGTCAGTGTGGAGAGTGGCTACATGGCAGAAATTTATCCCCTAAATCCTGTAACCAGTAATGGTCCATACCTATTCCTTGTACCTAAGGATTCTTATATGCTTGACCTGAACCGGAACTACCTTTACCTGAAACTACGGATAACTGATAGTGATGGAAAGGCAGTGGAAAAGGCAGCCGACGGAAGTATCTCGGTAGCACCCATCAATATGCTAGCAAAGACATTCATTAGACGATTAGTGGTCAAACTATCCGACAAGGAAATTTACAACAGTGGAGACCTTTATCACTATGGAGCGTACCTGGAGACTATAGCCAACTTTGGGAAAGAAGCAAAGACGTCTCACCTACAGAGTAACCTATTTGCAAAGGATAGTGATTTCAATGACATCTCTACCACGGCAGCTAAGCATCGGGGTATACCATTTACGGATGGGCGGTATGTAGTAGTGGCAGGACCCCTTCATTGCGACCTCTTCAAGCAAGACAGGTACCTCCTGAGTGAGTGCCAGTTGAGTCTGGAATTACACCGTAACAGTGACGACATCCTCCTCCAGTCAGCAACCAGTGGATACAAACTATTGGTCGACGATATACGTTGGTATGTGTGGAAAGTCAGACCACAAGACTCTCTCACCATGGCAATTGAAGGTGTACTGAGAGACCATGAGACGGCCAAGTACCCAATCAGAAGAACTAAACTGGTGACAAGGCATATCGCTCCTGGTGTACAGACTGTTGTGGAGAATTCCATATTCACCGGTCAACTCCCACGTAGAGTCCTAGTGGCAATGGTCAAGTCAGAAGCATTCAATGGAAGTCAGAAGCATAATCCCCTTGAGTTCCAACACTGTAATGTCAGCGAGATTGCCCTAAAGTATGGTGATGAGTTTGTACCAAAGCAGCCAATGAAGATGGCATGGGATAAGTTCCAGTATACGATGCCCTTCATATACCTCTACGAAGGCAACGATATGGCCGGATCCACCAAGGGAGCAGATATTTCCTACGAAGACTTTGCCAAGGGATACACTATTTTTGCCTTTGACCTGACACCAGACAATATTGATACAGGGGCAATGCAACTGATCAAGGAAGGTGATGTGTCACTAAGGATGCAACTTGAGAAGGCCCTGCCAGCCGCCACTTATCCCCAGGGTGTAGAAATCATTATATACGGAGAATTTGATAACCTCATTCTCATATCAATAACTATAATCGGACACCATTCTTTGACTACGCACTATACTACGCCCGTGAGATCCTTGAGACTTTAAGGAAAGATTGCAAAGTTCCTCTCCTAGGAGTATTTCCCAGTGATAAGCTACCACGGTACCGCCCAGGATGTCTTGTTGCTAACACTGAGGCATCCGGTCAGGCTGGTGAACACTGGGTTGCAATGTGGCTAGAGGATAACAGGGTAGAATATTTTGACAGCTACGGACTACCACCTCTCCTCTTCATGTCATACATTGGCAGGAGGGAACTACAGTATAATCGCATTCAGTTGCAAGATTTCACTACTGATGTATGTGGGGAGTACTGTATATACTTCCTTCACCACAGGTCCCGAGGAAGATCGATGGAATCAATTGTCAACTATCTGAGGCGAAGAAGTGACACTAACGATAACATTGTCAAGACCTTTGTTGATCGGGTGACACTAGAACCCACACCTTATTGCCAGAAATCCCATAAAAAGTCAAGGTGAAGTTTTCAAGGGGATATTATATATATATAAAGAACCATGTTGCTACTACTGAGCCTAATCGCTATAGTGTCTTCTGTAGACATTACAGAGACCGATAATGGTATTCAACTATCTCATGGCAATGTTACCACCGTAGTAGAAGGTGATCACCTATATCGCCGGCTAGAGGACTGCAGTTTACACCTGTGTCGCGAGGGTGATCTAAGTCATAGATCCAGTGCCTGTCACTACATTGAATGGGATCAATGTTGGGAGTACTGTTATGACACTGACAGACGCCTTCAGTCTATCCACGATAAAATGACTGGCTTTAAGATTGCCAACACCACAGAACTTGAATACCTACGTGGTGCCCTAAGTGAATACTACTACTAAGTATTTTGTCTAATGTAATGTCTTGTACATTTCGTTAATAGTTTACTAGTAAAAATATGCAATAATAACAAATGATAGTAATAATATAATAAACATAGTAATTATACAGTAGTAACAATAATAATAATAATAATAATAATATAATAATAGTAATAACAATAATAATAATAATAATAATAATAATAATAATAATAATAATAGGAATAGTAATAATAATACTGATAACAATAGTAATAATACTGATAACATTGATTAATTAGTGACCATAAATATTGATAATAATAGCATTTACATTGTTAATGCATATTTACTGCACAATGGCCAGTCAAACAGTACAGTGTAACCATCATATTAGTAATTTCATGTACAACAAACTTAGTGTTAGGACGCTGTTGAAACGCCCATTCAATATGATCTTTGCTTTCAATATCGTCAATAAACCGATCCAGTTCTGCTCTGCTGGAAATGAGGCGAGGTAAGGTAAACAGGGAAGTGTTGTTGCTGGCATAGTAATATATCAATTCGTCGTTGAGTATATTTCTGAGGATGAAACCAAATGAAACATTCCATTTAGACCTGTACTTGTGGTCTAGGAATACTGACAGGAGGGCTTTCTCTATTTCCTTCATGGACGTGGTCTTCAGGCGGAAGTTGTACTGGCGCATAAACTTCTTGACGGTGTGGTAGGTTCTAATTTGATACCAGTTGGCTTGGTAAATCTCACTGGCATCTGCTGGAGGGTCGACAGGGTCTTCCGCCAATGGATCTCCGGTGGTGGGTGGATGTTCCTCTTCAATATGTTGCTTGAGGAAGGCTTCTTCTGTGAACTTTTTACCACACTGATCACAAAGGAATTGGCTCTTGATTTGCTCGGCCATTTGTTCCATAAATGCTGAGTGGGCTGTCTTCTTGTGTTGTCGCAATTGCCGTTGGCCGGGGAAAGTTTCTTCACATTTGTCGCAGGATATTGGTTGATGCTGGCGGCGCATGTGTCTCAGGAGGTTTCCATTACGTCCGAATTTTTCTGAGCAAATGGAACATTCAAACTTGGGACGTGAATCTGAAACATTTCACACAACAAATAATGCTAATCTAAAAACTATGAAATGTTCAAACTGTAAAATGTAATGTTTAAAATTGTAATATACAAGAATTCAAAAATTTGAATGACTAAAAAATACAACTACTAAAATGCAATCATTAAAAATATAACGGATAAAAATGCTACAATTAAAATCTTACCGGTTTCAATGGAATTCATTGTCGTGGCGATGTAAAGTATGGTGATTCAAATGTCAGTAAACCTGCCAAACTTGCAATTTATGTCTAAACTTTGCAGCATTCTTGTGCTAGGTTTCATAAAATAGGCTGTACACATATATCAATTTTGTATTGCCTTGTTCAGTTCATAGTTAGGAGTTAATTATTGAACAAATGTTGTATACTCTTTTTCTTTTAACTTTCAGCCTATTCCCTGTTTCACGTAATTGTTGTCATATTCATTACACTCAAATTTTCATAGTCACCTTTAATTATTATTAACTAATTAGTTAACCTATAATTATCAACAGGTGACCGAAGTTAGTTCATTATTACTTTATTACACAGGCACCATAATTAACCCAACATGTGTCAACAATCTTACGTAATTGGAGACATAAAATTACAATCACCCATTTTCAGCCATAGTTAACTTTAATAAATTATTACTAACTAATTAGCTAACTACTAAACAAAATTAGTTGACCGAAGTTAGTTCACAGTTTGCTCTTTACGTTGATATCAAACTTATCACATAAAGTTTTCGCAATCTTACGTAATTGGAGACATAAAATTAAAATCACCCATTTTCAGCCAATTTTCATAGTCAACTTTAACCAATTATTACTAACTAATTAGTCAACCAATAATTACCAACAGGTGACCGAAGTTAGTTCAACATATGCTCTTTACGTTGACACCAAAATTAGTGTGATAAGTGTTGTCAATATTACGTAATTGGAGACATAAAATTTTTATTTTCAACCAATGTTTCTACCCCTTTCCTTGTTTACGTCTTTAATTTCATTGAGACAGGTGCAATCAAGATAGCTTACAGGGAGGAAATTTTAAGCAAGCAGGGAGAGAAAGATTTTTGACAGGTTTGAGTCCTCAGTGTGTTGAAGATATGATAGGACTAGAAGGCAGCTAGCAGGGAGAAAAGTAGTGACAGGTTTGAGTCCTCAGTATGCTAAAGATATGATAGGACTAGAAGGCTGCTAATAGGGAGAAAGACTTTTGACAGGTTTGTGTCCTCAGTATGCTAAAGATATGATAACACTAGCAGGCAGCTAGCAGGGAGAAAAGTAGTGACAGGTTTGAGTCCTCAGTGTGCTAAAGATATGATAGGACTAGAAGACTGCTAATAGGGAGAAAGACTTTTGACAGCTTTGAGTCCTCAGTATGCTAAAGATATGATAACACTAGAAGGCTACTAGCTGGGAGAGAAAGACTTTTGACAGGTTTGAGTCCTCAGTGTGTTGAAGATATGATAGGACTAGAAGGATGCTAATAGGGAGAAAAAATTTAAACAAGCAGGCAGCTAGCAGGGAGAAAGACTTTTGACAGGTTTGAGTCCTCAGTATGCTAAAGATATGATAACACTAGCAGGCTGCTAACATCAGTATATTCTGAAGTACGTAACTAACAATCTTGTCTTCCTTAAGTGTTTGTTACATGTCTTCCGTTTCAAGGTTAGTACAAAGGTCCAGATGAAGAAATTCAATAGGAGACAAGAAATGGAAAATTTTAGTTGATAAGGGAAGAAAATGTTGCAATAATATTTTTGGTCTATACGATGCTGAGATAGATAGGAAAGAATCTATTGGCAAACGGTCAGGTAAATAAAAAAGTTTGAAAAAAGTTTGAAAATGTTACTTCATATTTACTTAATTAGACCATTAATTAATGAACACTAATTAGGCAGGTAACCTAACTAGATACGTAGGCAATACGTAGGTAAAGCAAATAACACTATTACAAATTTTAATACACTGTTACAAACAAGCTTGAATCCAAGCTAAGAAAATTGGCCAACAATGACCTTGAGAACATCTGCCTCTATGATTAATGACCTTACCTGTATGATTAATTAGCTCCCATTTGACTCCAGCACACCTGTACAAACAGGTCCCATTTGTCCAGGAATTTTAAAAGGGGGGGGGGAAAATTGGGGGTTTTTGGGGTTTGGGGGCTGACAAAATTCAGCCCGGCCCGCCAAAAGCAAATTTACAACATTCTACTAGAAATATTATTTCAAACGCTAAAAAGCTACATGAAAACGCTAAATTTATAAATTATTAAGGGTGAAAAAATTGTTACGCTTAAAGTGTTACATTTTGCGTAAAATACCAGGAATGAGTAAGCTGTTAGCTAATTTTAGTGCCTTCACAACATTTACTTAGAGTGGATCCGGCCCGTTTCGGGTTGGGCCCGGGCGTTAATTTTTTTCTTTGCGCGCCCCCCCTCCGCGGGGGTTGTGGGTGGCGGCCCCGTGTAGCAACCCCTTTAGTAATTCTTTTTGTTTTTTTTTTATTACACCGTTGTGTCGTCGGGGGGGGGGGGGGGGGGTGTTTTGGTGGGGTGGGTGGTGGGGGTGGGGGTGGGGGGGGGGGGGCGGTGGGGTGGTGGGGGGGGGGGGGGGGGGGGGTTAGTTCTAACCTCTTGCGGCGGGGGGGTGTTTGTATGTTTTGTTTTTTTTTTTCTTCGTATAACATTTTTAAACTTTTTTTAAATTTTGTAAAATATTTTTGTTAATTTGACAATGATATTTGATCTTATTCTTAATTAGTTTGTTGGGTGTTGTTAGGAAACAAAAATAAAATTTAAATACTGGTATGGTATCACTTTGTGTAAATGTAACCTTACAGGCTCCAATTTTTATGATGAAATTGATGAAACTTTCAAATATGGTGATCTTTTAACATTTTGGGACCAGCCCTGCATTTTTAGGTGAAAAGGTAAACAAGATGACCCCTAAAAGGGGTAGGGTTCTGCATCAGAGCATGGAAGTATGCAAACTTGATAACCAACCTCTTCAAAAAAGAAAATTGATAAATCGGGGATATCAAATTCATATTTTGAATTGTTTCGTTCAGTTCTCCGCAAGTTCGATCCATCAACTTTGTGCAAATTGAATATGAGCGAGTATGAGAGTTCTGCAGCCAATTGAAGCAAATTTTTCGCTAGTCAACTTAAAGTTTTTACAAATAAATATGAATAAATATGTTGAAATGCAAAAATAGGCATTTCACGACCAGGCTATACGGCAAAATTGCATGTCTGTAAAAATCAGCAATATTCACAATTTTACAGAAAAAACTTTAAAATCTCTACACTGGCAAAGGATCCCAAGGACCATTGGGTATCGTTTGAAACCTTTATACATGCACTGTGCCACTGTGGAATTAGAATTTTTAGTTGGGACCTCTAGTTGTTTATAATATGCAGGTAAACAAAACTTAATAACCCTCATTTTTGGTCACCAGAAGCGACAGAATTTAGCAACTTTCGGCAGTTCAAAAATTAATTTAAATTTTTTGAATACCTAATTTAAAATTCTAATTGCGCAGGGACACAGCATCTATTTAGAATTTAAAAACTTATACAAATGCTACGCGGTATCTCACACCATTTTTGGCGCAGAATTGTAGTACAATAATATTACATATAAATTACATTTTTTTGATTCCCTAATTCGACCCAGCAGACCTCAGCTTTGAGGTAAATTTTTGCCTTAGTGCCACACCCCAGTTGCTTTCGCGATGAGGGGTAGTGCCATACTAAAATTTTGCACTGGGTCCACGCCCACGGTATGGCACTGAATTATTGCATAACGCAATTACCCGAGGCGTAGGCAAGGCTAGAGTACATAATAACTAAGAGTGTGACAAGCGCAGCACTCTTAGCTATCAGGCTGGGGACATCATCTGCACGATAACGGCCTACCCCCCCCCCACAAATCAGACCCCAGTGACCCTCCCCCACAAAACAGGCCCTAGTGGATTTCACTAGGGTCTGATTTGTGGGGGGTCATTTCACTAGGGTCCATTTTGTGGGGGGTCATTTCACTGGGGTCTGATTTGTAGGGGGGGTCAAATCCACCAGGGTCTGTCTTGTGGAGGGGTGGTTGACTAGGGTCTGATTTGTGGGGGGGTCACTGGGGTCTGATTTGTGGGGGCGGGTAGGCCGTTATCGTGCAGATGATGTCCCCAGCCTGATAGCTAAGAGTGCTATTATGTACTCTTGGCAAGGCTAAGGTGAATTTTCTAAAAACCGAAGGAGATGCGACTTAAATTTTATAAACTCGTTAAAATATCCCACTTAGACAATAAAATTTGTAAAAATTAGTTAAATTGGATGTGGTCGAAACAATTACGCCGAAGAGGGCCCCCTTAAGTTAATATATGCCAAAAATGATTTTGGAGGTCAAAAATGGTCACTTTTGAGGAAATCAGTTTTGTCAAAATTACTGCCACATCTTACGGAGAATTTTGATACTCAATCGATTTAGTCCTATTGATTTAGTTTCTGCTCAATTTATACAATCTAATTATACATTTTATTAAAGCCTATTATCTGGTGTTCGTTGCTTTAAGCTAGAGATTTGGCCGAAACACCCATTTGGCAAAACTGCGAATATTTTGTTTTAAACATCAATTTCTAAAAACTACCCCATGGATTCGCGTAAGCTTTGGCAGGATGAAAATTCGCAAAATATTTTCTTGTCTTGAACTTCACCAGTTGCGAGAATACTCAATGCAAAGTTGCAAAATTTCGTGTCATCGCACATTTGGCGGATTTTCTGGAGTATTAAGACCTGGTGAGCCAAATCCGTAAAATTTCCTGTACTTCATAATCATGGCACAAAATGAAATTTTAGTTTTGAGAAATCGATACTCAATGTTTGATGGTCTATATTTAGTTAATATGTCAAAAAATTTTGCTGGGTTTTTTTTGCAAATTGTGCTTTTTTCGTATTTACCGATTATAAGCTTTATAAGTCAAATACTTCCAACTCGCAAAATTGCTAAAGTTTATTGCGTTTCAAAATTCCCCTCGCAAAAGGATGTCACCACCAAGACCTTAATATGCCAATATTAAAATTTCAATGCTACAGCGATTATAAGGTCAAATACTGCAAGTGGGATTATATGGGATTGGAAAAAGCAAGTTCGGACAAATGGGATGGGATGGGACGGTGAATTTGAAAATCTGGTGGGATGGGATGGGATGGGATCCGAGAATTCGTCCCATTTGTCAACTCTGGTTCAGAGCTTGATACTTGTCACAGACTTATTTAGCTGTAGCAGTTTTTCACAAAAAAGGCAACCCTTTCACCAGCACATTAAGCCTTACGGTCCACGAAGTGTGCGGAATCTCTGCCTGTCTAGTCTAGCATAACTTGGTAAAAATTCATCTTTGGTATGCATCAGTACACACAAAACTATGAATTAGTCATAAGACTGTCTAGCTGATTAAAGGTTTTCTAGTATCATAGAAGGAAGGAGCTTGCAACAGAATTATCATCGTTCCAAAGAAGCAAGTCATGGAAAAGATCCACAGGAACAGTCGATCCAGAACCATGGCCACATACTTCCAATCTTCGTCAATCTGGAAAAATAAATTAAATGTCTAAGTCAAGCAAGACACAAAACAAGTTTATTTCAAATTAAAATTAAAATTTAGTATTCAAAGAATTCTGTGATCGAATTCTGATTTTAGATATTGACTTACAAATTTAGACTACATGAACAAGTAAAACTAGCAGTTTATGCTAGAAAAAATTAAACGTAACTAATCTAGCTACTGTTAGACTCAGCCAGCAATTATTAGATGCTCTTAGTTGTATTGACTAACGATAGTTTATAGCCAGTTAACTGATGGGGTACCACAGGCTCCTGACAACAAGTGAAATTAGGGACATTCTGTACGGGAGGAACGGAAATGAGAACTGCCAGATTTTTGAAATTTTGCATTGAAATTGAAATTTTTTGAATCTATAAACAGACGATCGAAATTTACGTTAATTGTACAGAGTACAGTAATCTGCGATGGGAAGACATGTCTGCAAGACCGGGCCTCTTGTTACAGGAATGCAAATGCTTTTTGAAATATGGTTACGGGAAGCAAGCAAGTTGTTAGTACGGTTATAGCAAGAGTGCATAATTGCACTATATATAAGAAGAGTAAGCCACTAGTGGGCTTCCCTTCTTGGCATGGCGTAACGGTGCTCCGCCCACAATATGCGAATGTTCCCCCGTTTGGGGGGGTCGACCAAATCGACAGCGCATACTCCCTCCCCTCTGTTGGGTAGGGGGGTAGCCAAAAAGTTTTGGAGGGGGTCTAGCAAATGATTACTGCAGTTTTTGTTCTATTCGAAAATGGGTCCCCGTTTGGGGGGGGGGTCACAAAAAGTGGTCCCCGTCAGGGGGGAGGGTCGCTACCCCCCTCACACCAAACGGAGGGGGTATACCTGTCGACCCCCCAAACGGGGGAACATTCGCGTATTGTGGTCGGAGCACCGTTACGCAATGCCAAGAAGAGGAGCCCTCTAGTGGCTTACTCTTCTTCTAATATAGAGAAGAAAATCATGGACTCTTTGTTATAGTGTGTACATATATTGTTTTTGGGCAAAGCTTAGTCAGTTAAAGCTTAGGTTCTACAGATTACCATGAAGCCGCATTGGGATAAATAGCATAAGCATACATTTCTAAGGAATACAAAAAAGCTATCAGTTAGCTGTATATTAAGGTGTTTTTAGCGGGAAAAGGCGGCATTCTATTTTCTCACTGTAGCTCTGGAATCGTCAAGGGAGGGGCGACTAGACTTGAATCATAGCTAGTCGGGAATCGTAAAAGTAAGGGGCCTGAGCCAGAATAATCAGGGTTCCAAAAATTGTTGCGGTGGCAAAAATCCAGAGGAAAACCCGGTCTACCACCATGGCGACGTATTTCCAATCTTCGTCAATCTAAGATTGGATTCAAAGTGAACGCAATTCAGAACTAAAATTCTTTTTCCACGAACATTTAGTTTTGCAGAAATTTCTTGCATGACTTTAGGGGGCTTTTCATGAAAGGGTAGAGTAGCGTAGAGTAGAGTGGACTTAAAATCACCTGTTTTAATTCGTTTTAAGTCCACTCAAGCTTGAGTTTTCCTGTTTTATGTAACTCTGTTATAAAGAGGATTCAGTTAATTTTAACTCTACTCCACCCTTTTTTGAAAAGGCCCTTGGAAACTCGGGCGGAATTATCACACACAGTCTACCTCCAATCACAATCAGAAAGTTCCTCACACACCTAATTTCTTTCTTCCAATTTCTTTCTCGCTTTCTCTAATTTTACAGACAGCAAATCAAAACATTGTTCGTTAAAACTGAAAGCAACCTCGGCTTCAACAAAACTAGAAATTTAGAGGATTTAGCTAGTATATACTTTTGTTTAAATTTCTGTCCTATTTAACATAGCAATTTAATTAGAAAGCTAATAGAGTCTTTACCAGATTACTCCCCACCCCTAAAATTCTTAAAACTTGACCAAATGAGCTAAAGTTTTGGTATAGGTATGTTTTCGATCTCTCTGAGTTCAAATATTTCAAAATTTTTCGAATTCGCCAAATTCGATTATTTTTTACCAAGGGGGACCAAGGGTAACCTGTCGCCCGTGGTATCTTCTGGTCTGTTTGGCAGATACACAAGGCTTTCCGGCTCGCTTCCAGCGTCTTCCTCGATACTGTTGCTGGATGAGTAAAGGGAAATGCGCTGGTGTGGGATCGAAACCAACAAATAGGGGGGCGTTCTGCCCCTGTCACCCAGCAGTCAATAAAATCAACGTTTCTAAACTGATTCTCTATTTTGCTGAAAGGTTGCATTGAGGAATGTTCTGGGCCGCTGAACAAGAATCTGAAGTTCGTTTTTCGATTCAGCTTTCGGTTAGCTCAATACAAGCTAAAAGTTGTAAACTTAAGATGTAAGCTTATTCTGAGCTAACGGAAAGCTAAATCGAAAACTGATTTCAGAATCATGTTCAGCGCCAGAGAAACCCCTTTTATGCAACGTTTCATCAAAATGGAAGACAAAAAAGTCCCCCCTTGCAAATCGAGAAAATCTAATTTTGCGAAATCGAACAATTTTGCGATATTTGAACTCAGTGAGGTAGAAAACATACCTATACCTAATTTTTAGCTCATTTGGTCAAGTTTTAATAATTTTGAGTTGGGGTAATCTGGAAAAGACATTGGCTAATTAAATAATCAATTAATTGCTCAATAATATTAATTAATCAATTAGTGCAATGTAACTACTTTATGTACACTCACTCTATCATCTTTATCCTGCTTTTTCAACAGGTCTGCAATAAAGCAGATATTTTCAAAGGCTTGCATCACAGGCGGGGATCGATACAGGGCCTCCATCTCGGTGCGCTGACGCTGTTGGTGGTCCGGAACCTGAAGATACCGCGTCGGACCACCCACGACGTCCGATTTGGGCGTGGAGGGCGACTGATTTAGGGCCAGGGAGCTGCCGGCCATTTTATCTTTTTTAGATTTTTTCTTTTTTTGTTGCATTCCCTGGGGGGAGGGTAGGCTGGGTGGCGACTCAAAGGTGTAGCTCCGAGAGCTGACCCGGCGGAAAGAGTCGTCCTCAGCCATGGGGCGTTTCATGAACAAATAACGCGGCAGAATCTGGAGGAACAGTTTTTTGACCCACTTGGGCATTCTGTGGGTGGTGGGGGTGCGAAAGTGTAGGTTCAGGGCGATTACGGTAACTATTACACTTAGCGATACCATTATCATGGTAAACAGGAGGTACTTTCCAATCAACGGTAGCACGATACTGGTAGCCGGGATAATCTCAGTTAGCAGAAGGAAAAATACGGTCAGTGATACCAGAATTGATATCGATAGGGTGATCTTTTCGCCGCTATCACTGGGCAGATAAAACACTAGAATGGTCAGAAACGATATCCCCACACAGGGAAAGATCAGATTTACAGTGTAGAAGAGGGGTTTCCGTCTGAGGGTTATGTAATAGACGATATCCACGTAGGAGCCACTGTCCGGACAACAGCTGTGGTAGTAGCGGTTGTGGCGTTTCGCCGGGATCTCCAGGATATCCCATTCCACTGATGGATAGTATTCGTCCAAATCTGGAATAAAGATAAAGTTAAAAATTCCTGCAATTTAAGTTATTTCTAGTTTACTCGATTTAGAGATATATAATTAAATTTAAAGAATTGAGGCTGACTGTCAAGCGTACAGTTTCAGCAAACACAAGCGGCACCACCAAGGATTACTATTAATTACTATTAATTAATTAATTAATTAATTAATTAATTACTAATTAATTACTATTAACAAGAGTACATAATGATAAGAGTATGACAAGCCTAACACTTTATGCAGTGAAGGCCAAAACTAGGCTATGCGTGCTATCGGCTGCCCCCCCACGAATTGACTCCCTCTCACATCGCCCCTGTATGGATACATAGTCCCAAACGGGGGTCGCCCACTCGCTTAGCATGTTTTCAACATACAAGTGTTAAACATACACGCTTAAACCCCAACCCAAATAGGCCCCTGTTAATTTCAGAGTGTAATTATGCAAAGCAGTGAACGACCCACGTTTGGAACACGTTCCCATATAGGGGCGGTGTGGGAGGGGGTCAATTCGTGGGGGTGTCAGCCGATAGCGCGCATAGCATAGTTTTGGCCTTCACTGCATAGAATGTTACGCTTGTTATACTCTTATCATTATGTGCTCTTGCTATTAATAAAATCTATAGCATCTGGTGTGGTGTAGCGGATGACGGTGGGTGGGTTCCATAATTCTACCTAATTTATCGTTTTCTGGAAGAAAGGTTTTTTGAGAGCACCTCCAAGGCCAGAGCCATTTTGAAATTATAAGGAACGATAAATTAATTTAAATAAATATAAAGCTCATGCTAAACTATGTATTGACAAGTAATTGTAAGATTAGAATTTCACAGGATTACCGATTCCTTCCCAGACCACGGACACATTTTCCGGATTCCCGTCCTCATCGTACTCTGTCACGTGACTTATGTTGTGGCTCATGTGATGCAAGTCCAGCAGTTGCCAATCATAAGTCCAGGAGCCGAATTTCAGCGTGCAGCTCTGCTCATCAAAGGGAAACCTAAAGGACACAAGGATAATGCATACAGGGCACTCCAACAAATTCTAGTATATACTAAAAGACTAAGGCAAAATACTTACGGTTACAGTGATGTCCAGGGTTTGTTCATGGGACGCTTCCTCGAAAAGAAGCCCAAGTGCACAAATTTTAAATAATAATTTTATACCTATTTTTCAGGTGTTTGCATAAATTTCGCCGTTTACCAAATTCTTGGGTTCGACTCAATCGTGGTTGGCTGCAGGGAACTAACGTCAGAATGCAACTTGACATTTTTGCAGTTTGACAATCAAAAACTTAATTTTATTAGAGTCGTAGCAAAGAGTCTTTAATTGAATCTTTGGACTGTTGAACTTTACCATTCAACCTTAATTTGACACAAGCTTTTGTAGACGGCAGGCGGTTCCCATTGAACTGTACCATTGGAATGAACCGTCGCTTTCGTAGGAATTGTGATGTTGTAGTTACTGTCCGCGCTGAAAGTAGAAGAAGCAAGTATTAGAATTACAGATAATATATGTGAAGAAAATTAACTCAAAACTACAAACATGTTTGCAACATTTGCACAGAAACCTTCCAAATAGGCTACTGTTTTAATCTTGACTTTCGGGAAAGTCAACGCGGGTTTTCATTGAATAATTTCAGATTTCCGAACTAAACAATTAGTTAATAAATTACTTATTGTAGAGCACAATGTCAGGAACCCAGATCATTTCCGCTGGAACGTATAGCACGTTCACGCCGCCGTAGTTTGTTGCATTCCAACTCAGTTTATAATCAATCCATTCCTAAAACAGTTAAAAATGACAGACAATAACTATTTTCATAGTCATTTAGTCATTTCAGAATTTATTTCAGTCATTAAAATGCCAATCAAATTTGGATCAAGGCTGAGTACCACCTTTGACTAATTAAACTAATTACCTTGTTGGGCCAATTAAGATTTTGTCAGTCAATAATTAATCATAATGTTATTTAGTTATTAACCAAATATTTATCAATCAGCCCAAAATTAAATCATTGATGTATCAGCCATTTATTGATGGGTTATCACGCACCTGCTTCAGCCAAACACTGGTGGTCATTATTTGATCTTTTTCGTGCTGAAATAAACTTGTCAAGTTTAATTATAGATAGCTAAACTGGACAAAGAGTACATAAATTGGACCAAATTAACTAGCAATTTTTCAAAATCGAAAATTCAAGCAAATTTCCCATATTCCAAAAGGTCCGTTGTTAACTACTAAAGACGACTGGGTAGACTACGGTCCTTCCCGCTTTAGACTGTTGAAAAGCAGGCTGCCGGAAGGCTGCTGAGATGCGAGTTTCATAGCTCCAGCCGCGAGTAAACGCACGTCGACACGAATGAGCAAGCATTAACTTAGCACCAGTCTTGACGCGCAGCGACGTAACTATTTTTAGCATCACAGTTGATGACATCAAGAGTACATAATAACTAAGAGTGTGACAAGCGTCACACTCTTAGTTATTAGGCTGGGGACATCATCTGCACGATAACGGCTGACCGCCCCTCACAAATTGGGCCCCAGTGATCCCCCCTCCACAAATCAGTACCTACATACCACATTTGTGTACCATCACTCGCTGTATCTTTATGTGTTGAAGCTTGAAAGTGGCCAGCTGCTGATAAAACGTTTTTGGCTTCAACACATAAAGATACAAGCGAGTGATGGTGCACATGCACAAATGTGTATAGGTACTCATTTATAGTGTGGGGTCACTGGGATCCAATTCGTGGTGGGGGGTTAGCCGTTATCGTGCAGATGATGTCCCCAGCCTAAGAGTGTGACGCTTGTTACACTCTTAGTTATTTTGAACTCTTGATGACATGGATCTCTTGAACACTCATTACTTGCTACAACATTGATTGCAACTATGAATATTATTAGTTCAAATTTATATCATTTGTAAGCGCGAAACGTGCTCAATCAACCTGAAGATCAAAGATTTTTGTCCCTAAAAAACTGACCACATCAATAATTTGGGAGAGTCTCAATTTGAGCTGAATCTGAATCTGGGCATGCGGATCCTTAATTGGGCGTTTCAGTTTGTTGTAGTTGCGCAACAGATCATCAAACAGTCTCTTGGCATCCTCATTGGCTTGACCTGAAATTTTCACATAATGTAATTTTAAAATTTTAATTGAAGTTTGTTTTTAAATTGAATTCAGAAATGAATAAATCGAAAATTGCCCTCTTGATTCCAAAATGAACTATAATAGTTATACGAAGAACTACGATATTGAAATAGTGCGTAAAGAGTTATATATTTGTATAAAAGCTTAGGAAGCGTGTCAAAAATAAAATCGTGTACACGATAAAATTTACACGATTCTTGAAACGGTTTTAATAAAACTTACACGATTTCTAAACGTTTTGTTTTTATGGTAATGTTTTGGTTTCACTTTCTTGTTTTGAAAATAACCAGCTGCTGACTAACTTTGATACAGAAACATGAATATATGTGAGCTTCAGCTACTGTGCTGTTATTACAGCACTGACTTAAAGCACAGCTTTGAAAAAACTTCAAAAGTTGACATCAAATATACCGCTTACACGATTTCTACACGAATTAAAACGTGTAAATAAATCGTGTACACGCTAAATTTTAAGCTTAATTTTGACACGGTTCCTTAGTGTTCTGTAATAAGACAAAATTATTTGAACTTCATTAATTTCGATTGGACAGAACTTTGATTAGACTATTAAAATTAAATTTAATTTGTTTTTACAATTCAATTAAATTCAATTCCACTCAGTTTGATAAAAAATCGATTAAACTTACTTGGCAGATATATCAAGCAACAGCACAGAATAAATATCCTGTATAATGCACCCTGGTTGATACACATCTTTCCAAGTATGAACCAGAAAATTACTTAGACGTAGACATTATTTTGCCCGTTTATTAAACAAAGAAATAGTTCTGAAAGATGTAACGAAAACTTTTTCTATCCTCCTCTTAGTTTCAACAGAAAATATGAATCAATTCCTTTGCAGCTACTTAGGTGTAAGTTAACAGGGCAGTTGCTGCTGTCAATCAAAATGTTCCTTTAGAAAGTTCCACCGGTTTTCAGTGCAGCAAAGAAAGTTTTCTTTCTTGCAAAACAAAATTTTCACAAAATTTCTCGATAAAAACTTTAAAAATATCCTACTTTCAGTAAAAAGTAGAATAAGAATAACGTGGTTTATACTTTGGTTGGAGATAGATTTTTGTCGTGGTGCTTTGCACTAATTGGCTACTCAGGAGTAAGAGAGACCTTTTGTGAACTTCTCTCCGCGGTCCGCAGAATGGCAGACAAGAGGCGGAGAGACAAAGAAACATGATCCCCAAGCAGATCTGACATACGGTTATTCGCACGTAGTTAAAGTTGAAGGAAGAACAGAAATCAAACTAGCAGATCATTATTAAATCAAGTTGTTGCGTTTCTTGTGATTTACCCTTAATTTTAGAATAATAATTTGTAGTCTAAAATCCTGAACTGAGCAAACATGAAAACTATGGGGCCAATTTAGTCTTGGTCTAAAAATTTTTAAGGACCATTTTGTCCTCCTTTCAGCTAAGAGGAACAAACATTGGTATAAGCTTGTCTTCTATGCCATAAATTCCCACGAAACCCTTCAAATTTATGAGTTTAGGGGGTCTTTTCAACTACCAAAATCTAGGCAAATCTTCAAGATGAAAGTATCTCTCCAAGTGAAGTCTCCGTGACTGACATAAAGGGATGAAGGCGCGTGCCTCTCCTTTGGGTTTCAAGATGTTTTTCATAAAATAAATAAAAATAAATGAAACCTTGCCCTCTCAAAGAAAAAATACGAAAACATAAAACAAAGAATTTCATTCTAATCTAGTAGAACGGTTTTACGTATGTGAAAGTGAAAGGAAGTGTAGGGATTGCACGAAATTTTCTTTGGTTGGCTTAGCTTGGCTGGCGTTTGACGTTGGCCAGCCAACGGACAACGGCCGACCAGGTGAACTGTTGCAAAGTCTTAACTATTAGCCAACCTGGGCTAGCTGGAATTCATAGGATTTATGCGTCTGTATGTCTACCATGCTTAATTATGCGACAATTTTATTAAACTTAATTCTAAACAGTATTAACAAGCGGTTAGCACCAATCCGCAATAATTGTGGTGAGACGTTAGTCATTAAACAAATTTAAATACTAAGTTGTTAGCACACATAAAATGAATTTCATTGAAAAATGGCCACAATGAAATGGCCACTTTTTTCTGTAGTAGGGGAGGAGTGATGTGTCCATTTTCGGTATTTCATTAAAAAATCGAGATTATGAGTGGAGGAATCCTCCCCTGAGTTGCAATAGGAGGTCCCTTCTAACTATTTTGACCTTATATCATTATTGTATTATTATTACCAAGAGTACATAATAACTAAGAGTGTGACAAGCGCAGCACTCTTGGCTATCAGGCTGGGGACATCATCTGCACGATAACGGCCTACCCCCCCACAAAGCAGACCCCAGTGACCCCCCCCCACAAAACAGACCCTAGTGGATTCACTAGGGTCTGCTTTGTGGGGGGGGGGTCATTTCACTAGAGTCCATTTTGTGGGAGGAGGGTCATTTCATCAGGGTCTGATTTCTGGGGGGGTCAAATCCACTAGGGTCTGTTTTGTGGGGGGGGGGGGTCAAATCCACTAGGGTCTGTTTTGTGGGGGGGGGTGGTTGACTAGCGTCTGTTTTGTGGGGGGGGTCACTGGGGTCCGATTTTTGGGGGGGGGTAGGCCGTTATCGTGCAGATGATGTCCCTAGCCTGATAGCTAAGAGTGCTGCGCATTTCATAAATACTGTGACATCATTTCATTATTTCATTATTTATTTCATTCTCCCCATCATTTCGGGACTCGCGGATTTCCTCCTCGCGTCAAACGATGACATTGCTCATCCTTAGTCTTCGCTACGAATGTAACAACTTCAGTCCCTTCAACGCCACAGGAATTTCCCATACTGTTCAGAAAACATCCCAACCTGAATTCGACATCGCATGGATCTGAAGTCGGTTGCTGTTCGACGCATTCATGAATTTTATCTCTAAAATCAGCGTCCAAATATGGGTGGCTGTCAGAGATGGAACTGGGTCACCGGGTCACCGGGTCAAGAAGCTTCGACCCGGTCATGGCCCGATTTTTTTAATTTGCCACAAATTTTTGGCTTGCCAAGCTAAAACTTTAGCTTAAGTTTTTGTTCGAGGGGCAAAATTGATTAGCTTTTTCTTATATTTTAGTCTTGAGCATTTTCGCAGCTTGAGGTCGTTTGAATCTGTCTGTATCTGGCAGATTATTGTGTGCTTTAGCAGTTTCATGATTATTGTATAAATCTATTTAGTATATATCATAAGTTTTGTAGATTATTTTCGCAACCAAGGTAGATGTTTGAGCAATACAAAATAATAACCAATTTCCAAAGTCCTCCGTGTTTTTGGACCGCACTTTTTACACTTTCACCATTACATGGATTGATTTCCCAAGACTTCGCAGACGGATAAATTATTGGTTTTCCAACTCATTTCTGCATTTATTTAAAAAATGCTACAGTCTTATTAAATACTTTTCAAAAAATCTAGAGCAAGCATATGTATATATGTCATAGTTATTCTTTTTGGGGTGGTGATGGAACATGGAAGCCAAAAATTGTAAGCCTTCCCGGGCAAAATCAAAATTTTTTGCAGATGTTGGAATTTTCTGGAAAACCGGGTCACCGGTACATCGGGTCACCGGGTCACCGGGTCAAGCCTAAGTGACCCGAAGTGACCCTAAAAGGTGGCAAGAGGCGATCCTCGTCCCCGTCTTTAAAAAGGGGAACAGGCGGCTCTGCAAAAGCTATCGTGGAATATCACTCCTCCCAGTTGCAGGAAAGATCCTATCAATTGTAATTCTTGAGAGGCTCAGCAACAAACTGGACTCTGAAACTAGAGAGAACCAGGCTGGCTTCCGCAAAGGCCGCGGCACCATTGACCAAATCTTCGCGTTGCGCCAGGTACTTGAACGTCGACACCGGTATAATCAACCAACAATCGCTGCCTCCCTGGACTTTTCTGCTGCCTTTGACAGCATAGATCGAGCCTCCCTGTGGAAACTGTTAGCAGTCTGTGGTATTCCATCTTTGTATATCAATCTGATCAAAAACATGTACAACAACTCTACTACAAGGGTTCGCGTTTATGGCGACGTAAGTGACCCATTTGCTGTCACGACTGGCGTTAGGCAGGGAGATGTGCTGTCTCCTTTGCTATTTTTACGCGCCGTTGACAGAGCCATGTCCAAAAGTGTACAGCCTGAAGATGGTGTTGTGATCAGTGAAAATGACATATTGGCCGACTTGGAATATGCCGATGACATAGCAATTTTGGCGTCGAACGAACCTGCCATGCAGCAACTTATAGACCGAGTGATACAGCATAGCGATCCGATTGGCCTTAAGCTAAATGCGGGCAAATGTAAGTACATTTCCTCCGCCGCGCACCAACAAGGACTCTCAATTGGTCATGACGTTATTGATAAAGTGGATGCCTTCCAGTACCTCGGCTGCCAGATCTCTCCAAACGGTGAACCCACGGCAGAAATAGACTGTAGAGTTGGGAGAGCACTCAGTATTTTCAACACCTTGTATAACTGTCTGTGGCGCCGACGGGAAATATCCGTTCGTACCAAGCTCCGCGTTTTCGATAGCATGGTCATGTCTGTACTGCTTCATGGGCTGGAAACAACGCCCTTACGCAGCTCGATATCCGAAAACTTGAAGTTTTCGAAAATGGATGCTTGCGTCGTATTCTTGGGCTAAGGCTGGCTGACCGTTTCACTAATCTTGAACTCAGAGCCCGGGAATAGACCTCCATTGGAAGCACGTCTGAGGAAATATAGGCTGCGATGGCTTGGACATGTTGCCCGAATGGACCGGAGACGTCTCCCTTACCGTTGCTTCTTCTCGACCGCCCCTCCTACCTGGCGTGCCAGGCCAGGACGACAGCGGCAAACCTGGGAAAAGAATGTCCATGAAGATCTCAGAGGGCCAATGAGTCTGTATTCTCTTGGCCGATTCAACTGGATTGACACCATTACAACATTGGCAGCAGATCGAGCTCAGTGGAAAGAAATCACATCAGACGCAACAGCTAACCAAAGGCCACCGATGTCTTCGTGGCGAAGATGATGGTGATCAAGTACAAGTAAGCAAGTACCCGGTTCCATCACTGGTAGCTGTGTGCTAGCGTGTAAAAATGAAGTGCCTAAAAAGGAATTACAAAGAAGTAGTAAGTAAGAATGACTAAAATAAATTAAGTAGGTAACTGGGTAATTTAATAAATGAAATAAGTACGTAAGAAACGATTAAGACGTGACAACAAAATTAAGACACGAATCATGATTAACAGTGCTAATGAGAGGGGTTTAAGGTAGTGTTGTTTCAGTAGCCGATTTTAGTTTCAGTTTCAGTTTCAGTCGGTGGTTCGAAATAATTTCAGTTTCAGTTTTAGTTCCAGTCGGAGTTTCAGTTTCAGTTTCAATTCGCTTTAAAAACAACGGTTTCCAGCTCTCTGAGTTAATATAAAGCACAATTTAATGTTTATTCAGCCTCTCTTTTACAGCAATGTTAACAGAATCGAAGCTCAAAACCTTAAAAATTTCAAGATTTAAGGAAAGACTTAAACTAGTTTCAGTCCGAGTTTCAGTCTTTTACCCAATATAGTTTCAGTTTCAGTTTCAGTTTCAGTCGGCGGCCTAAAACTGTTTCAGTTTCAGTTTCAGTTTCAGGTCTCTTCTCAAAATAGTTTCAGTTTCAGTGACTGAAACATCACTAGTTTAAGGCAGTCCAACTTAATTTCCCCTGGCCGAGTGCAACATTATACTTTGTCACCGGGCCCGATTTCCGCCCGCTCGCTAATACAGAACACAAAATTTTGCTACCTACGTTTCACGGATCTCTATCCTAGCCTAACATGATAGCACTTTTGAAAGTTCCTTTCCTCCAACTTACGAGTGCTGAAGAAGTACACGATTAAGGCAAGCAGCCTGTCGTTCTGCTTTCTCACGCACACTCGGATTAGAGCACAAGCCTATCCGTTCGTCCAGCAAACAGTCCATGTCCAACTCTGGACTGCATTTTTCCAATTCAGCCAAACTGGCACAATATTGGGCAATATCCTCCGCTGAAGACAACCGAATTTGCAGTCCATCCATAGAAGAAGGACAGTTCAGTTCCGCCCGTCTGATCTGTTGTGAACAGGACTCTGGATAACCCTGCGGGAAAAAAAGCATCGACCAAACTGGGAAAAAATATTAACAAGAGAAACATTGGGCAGCAGCAGCTACCTAACAGCTCTGTCAGTTAAACAGGAAATTTTCCAACTAAAGTCAATGGATTTAAATAGAAACGTTATCTGTAAGCTCCAGACCTTTGCAATTATAAACAGTGCTTCTGAAATATTCAAGTCTAAATTGATGTTAGAAAATTTAAAAATATTCAAGAGCGAAAACAATATTCGAACTTTTCTAAACCAATTTGCTAAATTTAATCCTATGCCAAAGGACCCTGGGCCTGGATTGCCACATACTTGAGCAACAAACAATGAACTGAATTTAGAAAAGTAAATACATCTTTTATAACATAGTGATGTTTTTTAAGCACTGAAACTGAAACTAAGGACTTTTCGTGCAGCGAGTTAAAAAGGGTTAAAGTTAACTCAATCGTTTTCGCACACAGGGTGAAGAGTTAAACAGTTAAACCAGTTAAACAGTAGGGTTAAACGAGTTAATATTATTTCTCTTCTTTTTTTTCTCGTCTGGGGAGGTATAAGGGTTTGGGTTTGGGGGTTCTGGGTTTTGCCCCCTAAACCATTAGCAAATGACGAGAGGAACCCAAATCTCTCTAAATTTTTTTTTTTATGAAAGTGGAGTGGTGTCGGTGACTCCCGGTCAAACAAAATAAAATTTAAATTAATTTTTTTTAAAAAAAAAAAATAAATGAAAAGCATAAAATTTAATAAAAAATATAAAAACAAATAAATAATTAAGAAGAAGATACGAAGAAATGAAGGCTTCAGTACAAAGAAGACGACGAGTCCTGATTTAGTAATGATTAAGTTGATTGGAATTAATGTTTAGGATATTTGATGTATTTTGTTATGTCTTGTTCTGAATTGCCAGAGTTGTCAGGCGAAAATTACTATTCGTTCAATTAGGGACTAAGATTTTAGATTTAGGCACTGAATAAGTTAACAATGCAGGAAAGTCTAAACACACAGTGGATACGAATAGCATGAGAAAAATCAGTTTTAATAGTTAACAGAAGCCTCAACGGCCTTTAATTGTACTAACCCCTTTTTACTAATACGAAGTTACGAACACCAGCTAAGAGGGTAGTTACCCTTAATAAGTCCGAGATAGGACTCCCAATTCCCCTCTTTCCGGTCGGAAATGTCTAATAACCAATTGCCGGAACGTCCCCCAGTTTTATTGGAAGAATAAAAGTCTCTTATGTCCTCAAAATTGGAGTTTAAGTGCTAATTAAGAGTGTTAATGCGAAAATCATCGAAAAAAATAACAAATTAGTAGAAGATGGTTCAATATTAGGTACTAAATAGCTAGATACGTAGTTAGATAGGGTTAATAAGTGTTAATTAGTGATGTTTAGCTAATATTTGGTTAAATTTTGTAATTTTAGTCCGAAACATGACTTGGGCTCATATGAAAGAGAATTTGATCCTGATTCCAAAAGTGCAAACCCGACTTTTCAACTCCCAAAAATAAGAAAGTTACGGGCAAAAATGTTTTTATAAGATTACTTTTTGTTTCGTAATCTTATCACTCCAAAAAGGAGTGTTCTAAAAAGGTTCTTTTAATTGGTTTGACTTAAGTCAAACCTTTCCTTTTTTATTGTCTAGGAGGTTGTCTACCTCCTAGACTACACCTCAGTCAGGTGTTGTTTTCTTTTCCTTTCTATACTGCTAGGCCTCTTTCTTATTGGGCCTAGCAGTTGTCCTCGCTTGAACTTTTGGCCGAGGACAAGGCCAACAGAGAAAGGAAAAGAAAATAGTAGTATCAGCCCAAGTTACGTCAATCAGAGGGGGCCAATCTCCCTCATTAATAATATGAAAAATAATATGAATAGCTAGAAGTAGGTAGTTAAGTACGTAGTTTATGGTGATATAAATTTTAACTCGCAGAAAATTGTGCATCTATGGTAATAATTCGACAAAGTTGTGAAAATTCACGAATTTCTCCCTTTGGTTCCCTTTATGTGTTAAAGAAAATTTCGCAAAGTTTCGCCGAGTTTCAGCACCCAAAATTTATCAAAAAAGGGGTCAGTTGGGGGGTAATATTTTCAAAATCTCATTAATTTCGACCCCTAATGGCCAGCTGGCTCAGCCCGCCGCTGCGCCCCACGTGCAAAAGGTGGCAAGCTTCTAGAAAGTTCTAGAACTTTCTAGAAGCTTTGCCTTAAAAACAAAAGGAAAGTCCGCCGCAACCCGATTTAATGACCTGTCACCGAGCTGTCAGAAAGCTGTCAGCTCGGTCCAAAACTTTTCCGAATGGTCAGTGTTCGTTGAGCAGCAACCTAAGGAGGTCGCTTTTCCCCCTCCCCTCTGGTACGTTCTCCGCTGTGTGCCAGAGTTTTGGCACGGAGATTTAAGCGCATCCTCCCCCGGTTAGAGAAAAGACTAGGGACTTTTCTAGCCTTCGGGCTAGAAAAGAAAGTGAGAAGAAACACCACGAACACTCACCTTTGAGGGCCGAATGGGTTTTCTATGCCCGGCCAAAAATTGAAATGAGGATAAAAACCTAGGGGTTTGAAAGGCCACCTTTTTTGGCCGTATTTTTTCTATTTGTTTTGGGCCTTCGGGCCAATTTTTTATACATGTATTTTTTGGGCCTTTCGGCCAATTTTTTCTATATTATATGGGCTTTCGGGCCAAGTTTTATGTACTATTTTTGAGCCTACGGGCGGAACTTTTTCCTTTTTTTATGCGAGGCCTTCTGGCCAATTTTTAGTTTTCTAGCATGAGTGGGCCCAAGGCCAAGTTTATTTTATTCTTATTTTATTTTATGATTTCTTGTTGCGGGACAGCTCATGTAAACCCCTCCTGTTCGATGGAGGTCTTGAGTTTTGTCCCTTATTTATTATTTTACCAGTTTATTTTATGATTTCCTTCTGAAGGCAGCTCATGTAAACTCCTCCTGTACGATGGGGGTCTTGAGACTTGCCTAGCTTCTTATTTCCACGTTACGTTTTTTATTTCAAATTTTCGGTCAAGCCACGACCTTTGAATTGTAGTTTTTTATTAGGGCCTCAGAGGCCACAAAATAATGGTGTACTTTGCAGTTTTTGGGATGAATTGAGTGGGGACCCCACCTCTTAGAAGTGAGTTAGTGGGTCTCCGAAAATATGACCCTTAAAAAGAATATGAGCTAGTTTTAAGGTTTGTTCCCCACAGCCGGCAACTAGGAGTTGCCGGCCATATTGTTAATCAAGGCGCAGTTAATCCAGAAATCGTATTGCTTTGTACTATGTCATTCGTTTTAGCTTTAGGTCGGTTCTTAAAAGTAATAGGTTTCTAAAAATTAGGATGTTTAATCTGAATCCTAAAAGCTATGAGTTATTTTATATTTAATTAATTATTGAGAAGTTTTAAAAGGGAATGACCGGCTTCCCTGCCCCATTGTCTGTGTATTAATATAAATGTGTTGTAGTAGTTTTTGTAGTAATGATTGCTTGGCAATCATTACTCACATGGCTTTCATAAAGTTCTCAAAATGCCTTTTCCAAAAATACTGCAAACTTCTTAAATTTCTGCGCTAAAAGTCGAGTTTTGAATCACCAAAACTCGCATTCAATGTTTTCACAAACTTCCCAAAATTTAGTAATTAACAATATCAAGATACACTTAAAATGGTAGCTAAGAAATTGACAGTGTTAGTTATAGTTAGTTTTAGGCCTTGCTTATAACTGTAATTATGTTTATAGTTAGGAATATATAAGTAATAGTTAGTTAAGAAAACCGTATGTATGTGTTTGTGTGTGAACATATGAATGATGTTTCTTGTGGAATTGTGTGATTGTGTACGCTGTGACTCGTAGAAATTCCTTCTGTCTGACGAAGGTCGCGAGCGCTGTCAAATGAGCGAGAACTCAGGTATTAAGCAGGATCAAGATGTGTTTGAGGTTGTGTTGACGAATGTATCTAGGATTTGATATGAGTGTGTCCTAGTCCGAATGTTGTATAAATGTAGCACGAATGTTTATTACTCGGTAGTCCAAGTGCTTGTATACCTGCTGTTATAGACTGTTTAGCTAGGGAATAGATTACGTAGTTAAGTATTAAGTTGTGTAAGGTGTACGTAAATGTTACAATTTGTATGATACAATTCACCGTAATCGTCGGGAGTGCGATCGCCTGAATGTATAGTGATTGTCTGTACGTGTGAATTGTGCGAAGCACCGAAATTATCCCAAAAGTCAGGTAGTATGCAGGAAAATAACAGTAATTAAACTTTGTATGTATGTCTGAAAGTTGTGAATGCAGAAACAGTTTAGGTTTTGGTTCATAATAGGAAATATGCAAATGAGGTGTGGGCGTCAGGATCTAAGGCCACAAGGACCCCGTATTTGGGTCCATGATAATCTGTATTGGGACATCCTCGATTCGTCCGCGTAAGTCATTCCTTGTTAAGGATGCGGACGAATCGCATAAAAGGGATTCCATAAACCGACAGTTTTGCATTACTGAACGCGTTTCGCACCGAATAGCTACTGCCCTCGGAAGTATAATGTTCATCGATTATGTATTGTCATTCTATTTCCAAATTAAATAGATGACCCTATTGCCGGTACCGTTAGGCTAAGCCCTGTTCATAGCTAGTTCTTCATAATGACTACAGTTGCAGACCTTCCATTTGGAAGAAGTAATATTACGTAAGGATAGTATTAATTGTAGTTCTTTAGTTGATGTATTGTTGTTTTATTTCCGAAACAAGTAAAGGTCATTATTGCCATTTCTAGTTTAGTCAGTCAAGTCCAGTTTGTGTCTAGTTTGTAATAATGACTACAATCACGCGTAGGTGCTGTTTCACAGTTGCACCATATCTGAAGTCAGGAGTAACAAACCCAGGTTACTTAATAGCTAGTACAGTTGGAAAATCAACTGCACAAATGTTCACATTTAGTATTAATCCAGGTTTCGTCAACTACTCTCAAATTGCAATAATGGACATCGAAAATCAATAATCTTGTATAGCGTTACTTAATAATTAATGGTACACCTGAAATAGAGAAAATAATAAATAAGTACGTAGGAAATATGGATAGGGTAAAATGAACCATCTTCTAATCAAACCAACCTTTTATCTTTTACTATTCTAGTTTCAAATCATGCGATATTTCAATTACAGGGAGTTGTTACTGCCCTGAACTCTGGGGCCAGAAAAGGGCCCCAAATGCTTTGAGGTTGTTATAAAATTTAAGTAACTATGTTATACAAGTACGAGAACAGCCACAAACTATCTAGTAGTGTCAAGCCATTACAGATTACGAATTTACGTTCATCTTGGTGTTCCAACCCGGAACAGTGTAAAAACAGAATGTACGAAGTGAAATCACATCCTTGTTGCAATTTCCTGCACGGAATGGCAGGAAATTGCTCAAAAAAACTGTATTTTTGTTAAAATGCTTCCAGGACTGGAATGTAACGTTCAATTCTTTCAATTTTGTACCAAAAACGTCAGAAATT
The DNA here is from genome assembly GCA_030248195.1 of Trissonchulus latispiculum. Taxonomy (NCBI): domain Eukaryota; kingdom Metazoa; phylum Nematoda; class Enoplea; order Enoplida; family Ironidae; genus Trissonchulus; species Trissonchulus latispiculum. Next base: position 50,105 of record JASAND010020343.1, read on the forward strand.
TCGCTTATTTTTGATTAATTTAAGTCTCACAAGTTCAGCCTTGATCTCAGAAAGCCAGAAAGTGAGTAATGGTTGCTGGGTTCGAATCCCGCACCATAATTGTGTAACTAATGGGTTTTAACCCATTTGATTCAGGTGCGGAAGTTCAGACCAGTCTCCTGCCCGAATCTAGTCCAGCATCTTGTCAGTAATTTGGATTTCTCGGTGATTATTTATCAGTCAGATTGCTTGTAGTCAGTCCAGTGAAGGACACAGATATTGGATAGTTAATTGGATCAGGAACTGCTTATTAAGGTATTTTGAGAACCGATTCGGACTGTTTGTGGAACGGTTAAGGCGGAGACGAGTACGAGTGCAGCACCAGAGTCTAGTGTGGGACCTAAAACCTAAGAAAGTGAACTTGACATTCATTTTGATAATTACAAATTGAACTTCATTCTTTCAATTCAAAAAGATGGGTTTCATCATGATTTTTGTCATCTTTGCCATGGGGGTTGTTATCCCCACCATCCTGGCCTAACCAGCCGTGTGTCGGAAAGAAGATAGGAAGATCTAAAAGAAGCTAAATTAATGATTTAAATTAATTAATTGCCGAAGTTTATATAACCGTACCAGGCATCTCCCAACCAGACCGACCCCTGCGTTAGACCCCTCAGGCCTTCCGTATAGCATCCGGGAACAGTGCGCTGTGTGCTCCGCTACAGGAGATTGGAACAGCATTCTTGGGCTCACCCAAGGACCGGAATTTGTTTGTGCCTGTTAATTTTAATTAACTATTACTATTATTATTGTCATTGATAATTATTATTAGTGTCGTCCTTGTTCTAAAGGACTGATAAAGAGATAGACCACAAGAACACAAGCATATAGGGAAAGCACAGAGTCTAGCAGTAGGATATCACAGCTGAAAGAATAAGAGTACAGAAAGAGAAGAAGGAGAGGTAACGACGAACAGTCATAAGCTAAAGTCTTGTCCCTCAGCTAAAAGTAATCTAACAATTTACCCTTAGAACTGGCAACTCTGGCAACCCTGTAACCGTATTCAGTATCTGTAAACCTATATTTCAGTGGAGAATATTGTCTCATTGTTGATAGTGTCATTAGTGCAACGTATTACCCTTACTATTATTATTATTATTACATTATTATTATTATAATCACAGTATCTGTGAGAATTATATTAATCCTTAATAAATTGAAGTGTGCCTTTAGAAAGCGTTTAATCTAGGGTACAGTCATTGGATAGAACCCTTGGAATCAGGATCAACCTTTCCCTGTACAAGTAAGTGAAAGATCTCGAGTTAGAGATCTTAATCCCTGATCACCGAAGAAGTCCAGAAAAAAACTGTCCAGTTGTAAATCTTGATTAGTTTATCAAGATTCGTATCGGAACTCACTGTTGTGAACTGATACCGCTGAGCCTCAAGGAAAGACAAGCTTCGACCCCGCTTGTTTTCATTGAGATCCTGTGAATCATTCCCCGCTTGCCAAACGAACTCACAACCAAGACCCCACCCCGGTTGGCTACAAGGATACCCGATTTTGGACAAACCACCTTTTGGGAATCCTGTGTCTAAGTTTGCTGACTTCAGCAGACGCGCCGACCCTCCGTGTAAAGAATCTAGTTGCTACCGAAGCCGTAACCGACTAAGCCAAACAAAAAGCAAAGGAAAAGCAAATTTTAATTCAGATCAAAGCAACTTCATTACACAAAGTGAAGGTATTGGGTATTAAAAGGGTGGAATAAAAATGAAATAAGTTTTCACACGAAAATCCCCATCGTGTGAAATCGGCTTTAGTTATTAGGCTGCAGACATCATCTGCACAATAACGGCCTACCCCCCCACAACTGAGTACCTGGTGACCCCCCCACAACTGAGTACCAGGTACACAATTGTGTAGCAGCACTCGCTTGTATGTTTACATGTTGAAGCAAAAAACATTCTATCAGCAGCTGGCCACTTTTGAGCGATTAAATAAAACCGGTAATTGAAACAACGCTAAAGTTTGACACAAAAATGTGTGTACAAAATTGTGATCACTTACACTGCATTTAATATTAAGCATAGCTGCAAAATGGCAAAGTCAGTTAGCAAAGTCAGTCAGTGCTCAGTTCAGACGAAGTGGTACTGTCAGATCGTAGGACAAATCGCGGCGGAGGCGGAGGGTGGCTGGGAGAGGGTGGGATGGGATGGGAGAGAGGACCGGAATTTGTTTGTGCCTGTTAATTTTAATTAGCTACTACTATTATTATTATTATCATTGATAATTATTATTAGTGTCGTCCTTGTTCTAAAGGACTGATAAAGAGATAGACCACAAGAACACAAGCATATAGGGAAAGCACAGAGTCTAGCAGTAGGATATCATAGCTGAGAATAAGAGTACAGAAAGAGAAGAAGAAGAGGTAACGACGAAGAGTCATAAGCTAAAGTCTTGTCCCTCAGCTAAAAGTAATTAACAATTTATCTTAGAACTGGCAACTCTGGCAACACTGTAACCTGTAATTGTATCTGTAAACCTATATTCGGTAGAGTGTCTCACCCCTATTGTTGGTATTATCATTAGCACGGTTTATTGTTGTTATTATTATTCTATTATATATATAGTCCTTGTATCTGTTGAGAATTATATTAATTCTTAATAAACTAGAGTGCGCCTCAGAAAGCGTCTAATCTAGGGCACAGCTGTTAGATAAAGCTACTGGATCAGGATCAATCTTTTCCCTGTACAAGTAAGTGAAGGATCTCGAGTTAGAGATCTTAATCCCTGATCATTGAAGGAGCCCAGAAGAACTGTCCAGCTGTAAGTCTTGATCAGTTTATCAAGATACGTATCGGAACTCACTGTTGTGAACTGATACCGTTAAACTTCAAAGAAAGACAAGCATCGACCCCGCTTGTTTCCATTGATATTCTGTGAATCACTCCCCTCTTGCCAAACGAACTCACAACCAAGACCCCACCCAGGTTGGCTACAAGGATACCCGATTTTGGACACACCACCTTTCGGGAATCCTGTGTCTAAGTTTGCTGATTTCAGCAGACGCGCCAACCCTCCGTGTAAAGGATCAAGTTGCTACCGGAGCCCTAACCGACTAAGTCAAACAAAAAGCAAAGGAAAAGCAAATTTTAATTCAGATCAAAGCAACTTCATTACACAAAGTTTCGAAGCTGCTATTTCGTTAATATTTTGCAGTGGCAACCTAAATTATCTTAAATTTATGCTTTATATGATTTCTGAATGCTACCAAGAGTACATAATAACTAAGAGTGTGACAAGCGTCCCACTCTTAGTTATTAGGCTGCAGACATCATCTGCACAATAACGGCCTACCCCCCCCCACAACTGAGTACCTGGTGACCCCCCCCACAACTGAGTACCAGGTACACAATTGTGTAGCAGCACTCGCTTGTATGTTTACATGTTGAAGCAAAAAACATTCTATCAGCAGCTGGCCACTTTTGAGCGATTAAATAAAACCGGTAATTGAAACAACGCTAAAGTTTGACACAAAAATGTGTGTACAAAATTGTGATCACTTACACTGCACTTAATATTAAGCATAGCTGCAAAATGGCAAAGTCAGTTAGCAAAGTCAGTCAGTGCTCAGTTCAGACGAAGTGGTACTGTCAGATCGTAGGACAAATCGCGGCGGAGGCGGAGGGTGGCTGGGAGAGGGTGGGGTGGAGGAAATTGGCGGAGTGATGGAGGTGATTAAGAGCCCGAGCCGAGAAAAATCTGAGGCGAGAGTGTCTCCGATGCCCGGGGAAGGAAAATCAGCCTGATGTTCGGCCAGAAACTGAGCGTCCTGCAAAGGATCCGGTATGGGGAAAATTTCTTCGATTCGTTCAGCGCCTGCCTTCAGCAGCCAGACAAAGTAACTGGAAAAACACAGAAAAATATTACAACAACAACTTGTCATGTTTGCTAATTTTATCTAAAGGCATGCATTAATTTTCTGCGATGAAAGTTAATGCATAAGAACTGTTACCAATCGCGTATCGTTTAGGGAAGAGCGGCCACGGAGGAACGACTTCGATGACGAAGGCCATTCATGGGCAGGGCAGGCGCTTTTCCGGATACAATCTGCCTGGATGTAAACATCCGGATATTAAATCGGTAACGAAATAGCATGCAAAATTTGTTAATCTGCAAAGGCCTGGCCACGTATCACAAACAAACAGACATGCCTACTAACACAAAAAAGAGCCCTCTTTGGAATCAAAGTTTGTCCTGAAAAATTAGCTCAGAAATCCAAATTTCCAAAACTTTTTCAGCTTAGCAAGAGACTTTTACTCAAAAGTTACCTTTCTGACCACTAAATCTATCCATTTTTGTGGTAAAATGAATTTTACAGTGTATCACAGAAAATAGCGCTATTTTTGGCATACACTTAGACAAATTCCTTGCCCTTCGGACTCTCCCAAGGACCCCCCTCCCTGGAAAAAATTCCTGGAATAGGCCCGCAGTGTATAAAACGGCTTTTTGGGTACACCTTATATCACAAAGCTTTGTCCGGATTTATACACCTCTTCCTATTCAAACACTGATCGGGCCCGGGTCTGCAGTTTACTGACAATCTGACGCATAGCCTTCACCAGAAGCATGGAAAAGGCAGAAACAAAACAGCCTCCAAAAAAGATGGACAAAAACGGCAACAAACAGAAACGTATAAGAATCGTGTACATACCTACCTTTCAAAGAATACACTTCACAAGATTTTATTTTTGGCACGGTCTCTAATCTTGTGTCTGTCAGATTCTGGCATTTGAATACCTATGTTCCTGCTTGAAATTTCATTAAAACTTAAACCAAGAGTACATGATATAAGAGTATGAAACTCTTACACTAGCATGTACAAATCATGCTAGGTATGCTCGGTTCATTAACTCGGGACCCCCTCCCCCGTAACTTCCGGGGGGGGGGGGGTCCCACTTTGCACTAATTACACGCTTTCATATAAGCGTGTGTCTGCTCGCTGATTGGCCCATTAGCCTACGGCTTACGGTAGGTAATTTATTAGTTATTTTAATTAATTAATTATAACTTTAATTAGGTTAATTGAATTAAAAAACTAATTCGACAACTTTGTAGCATTTTTTCTGCTCTTTCCAATGATATAAAAATTATTGCACACTACATTCCTGCGAATTTTTGTATTGTGCAATAATTTTTATATCATTGGAAAGAGCAGAAAAAATGCTACAAAGTTGTCGAATTAGTTTTTTAGTTGAATTAACCTAATTAAAGTTATAATTAATTAATTAAAATAACTAATAAATTACCTACAATAAGCCGTAGGCTAATGGGCCAATCAGCGAGCAGACACACGCTTATATGAAAGCGTGTAATTAGTGCAAAGTGGGACCCCCCCCCCCCGGAAGTTACGGGGGGTCCCGAATTAATGAACCGAGCATACCTAGCATGATTTGTACATGCTAGTGTAAGAGTTTCATACTCTTATATTATGTACTCTTGCTTAAACTTAAAAAATTACAGTTAGTTAGCTTTCTTATTTTCTACATATTACGCCCTTTTACTGGTTAGTTGTTGGTGTATTCAGAGTTGAAATGTAGAATGCAATGGTATAAGTGGTGTCGTAAACTGATTACGACAAATTTTCTGAGGGGGGAGAGATGTGGACGCTGTGTCGTTTTTTATTGTGCGTGTCCTGGTTTAAATTGTGTTAGTTATCATCTTGTTTGTGCTTCCGTGAGTGTGTGCTACCATGCTCTAAACTATACATTCTACATGACAGGTAGGCATGCAGACTTCCCAAGGCATAGAGACTTCGGAGAGACAGAGACTTTGGAGAGAAAGACCGACAATAGCCCAAAAAATGGAATCGGAATATCGGAATGTGTAAACATGTACACATGTATAGGAGTATACTTGTCCTAGTGAGCATTGAACTCTAGCAATATGGATTACACCGAACATCCCCAGAGCCATACAGCCACTATTTATGTGTACATTTACATGTTGACACATGTATACATGGACACATGTATACATGGACACATGTATACATGGACACGTGTATACATGGACACATGTATACATGTATGTATATGCATACATAGAAAGTGGGAGTCTGGCTCTGGAGGAGTTTGGTGTAAACCAGATTGGAAGAGCGGTTAGAGCTGAATGCGCTCTAGGGTAGGCATACATCTACACATGTGTACATGTTTGCACCTGTGGACATGTAGATGGACACATTTTTTGGGGCTGCTGTCGGTCTGTCTGTGTCTCTCATCTCTTTCAAGTGTGGTCTGGGGTCTACATGTCTACATTTCTGACCATGTAAATGTAGACATGTATTTTCGTTGGGCCTCTAAGTTGGGGCATTCCCTCGTCTCTTTCTCCCTTCTACGCATAGGTCTTGGACGGGTAAACCTTGCACAAATGTAGAATGTATGGTTTAGAGCGCGGCAAGACACACTCACGTGGACAAACAAGAAGTTAAATCGTCGGAGAGCTGCCTTATGTAACAACTAACAGTTTGGAAATCAGCGTAACAGCGTTGTTTGAAAATTGTCTTCAAAGCTTTAAACTTTAGAAATTTGGTTCACCAGAGCCTTTATTTTTCAAATTGTCGTAGAATTTGCGCTTCCTTCTTTTTTAGTTTGTCGTAAAGTTGGAAGTATACATTCAACGCGTGTCCATTGTCGTTAGGTCTTGAATACATGGAAAAACAACCCTTTTACTAGCCTGAATACATGGCACACTACCACAAGTAACATAAATTTAAATCAATTGAAATTTTAATCAATTTAAATTTATTAATATTTAGCTTTATTGTTCCCTTTCACCTTCTTATTTCTTGGCATGCTGTTCTTCTTCTCCGGTTAAGCGACGGCATTGCTTATCCTTAGTGTTTGCTAGGAATGTAACAACTTCAATCCCTTCAGCGCCACAGGAATTTCCCATCTTGTCCAGAAAACAACCCAAACTGACTTCAGAATCACATGGATCTAAAGTCGGTTGCTGTTCGACGCATTTATAGATTTCAATTCTAAAATGAGTGTGCAAATATGTGTGGCTGTATTTTAGTGTGTATAGTGAGAAATCAAGAATTTAGTTAACCTACAAAGAATGAACAAGGAAAGGGCCACATACACATAGATATGTACAGAAAAGCAATAAAGCACTAAAGGTACTAACTAATTAAGTAAGGCACGATTCCAACTCTGGTTACATAAGAGTAGTGTTGTTTTGGTCGGCCGGCCGGCCGTTTCCCGCCTGGCGCCGGCTGATGGTACAAAGGCGGTAAAGAGCTAGCTGGCTGTCCTCTGGACAGTGGGCGACAACACAAGTAATCAGCATAATTTAAATGTCAGTTTACAGAGGAAACTACTAAACTATAACTAAAACTAACCAAAATAGGAGGTTGGTCGGTCAGGCAGGCCGATCGTACGGCCGGCTTTCAAAAAGATCTGCTGGCCGACGGCTGGCCTGAAACGGCTCACCGACCGGCCGAGCGTACGCGTGGCGGTTTTCCAGAATTTCAGACTGCCGGTCAACAACACTACTTAACAGTACCTTACAGATCTGCATGCTGCTAATCTTGTCAGGCAAAATCTCCCTTGCCTGGCCTGCCAGCCGAGTGCTACATAGTGTTTGCCGCCGGCTTGATTTCACCGATATCTCACTTTTTTAATAATACCACACAAATTTCGGTTGCCTGTCTTTAGCGTAGGCATCTCAATTTATGCAGTCTATCATCATCATTTTGAAACGTTTGCCCATGACTTACGTATGCTCATTCTTAACACCATAAACACAGGCTGCTTGTCGCTGTGCTTTCTCCAGCATACTCGGATTTGAGCATAACTCTATCCGTTCATCCAGCAAACAGTCTATCTCCAACTCTGGACTGTATTTCTCCAATTCCGACATCGCAGCACAAAATTGAGTCAGATCATCAGACGATGCCAGCCGAATACGTCGGTCATTGATCGATGGACAGTTCAGCTCTGCCTGTCTGACTTGCCTTAAGGTCGCACTTCCCTTACATTCAGTCCACTTTGGAAAGCTATAACTTACTCAATATTGGGAACTATAAATTGAGCCACATATCAAAATGAAGGTCTATATCTTCTGCGTCGTTTGGTATCATTGAAACGTGACTACCTGGTTTGTATTGGTCGCAAACTTACCATACATAGCCCCAATTTTTGACCAGGTTTTTTTCTGGAAAATTTTTACGCAACAAGAAAATGATCGTTACCAATGTGTTTCTGAGATAATTTGCCAGGGACGGTTTTTTGATTTTGTCAAAATATCGTTTCAGTATGCAGCAATTGAGCATTTTCTGAAAATTTGGCATTTTATCCAACTTTGAAAAATCATTGCTCTTGATTGGAGGCTGATAAAAAGAAAAATAAAAAACCGTCCCGGGCAAATTGTCCAAACATACTATGTGTAGTATATCTTTTAGATCCACCCATTGGTTGTGGAGCAATCTTCGGTCAAAAAATTTTGGCCGCAATTTGACAAAATCAGTTATTCGCCCAGAACTTTAGACTCATTCAGTGTACAGGGCTCTAATTAACCTAATTTGTGCCTCTTTTGAAGCTCTTTAATTTGAGTATAAACTTGCATACGCTTGTAGTGTGCACTGACTCCAATTCGACAAAAACTGGTTTCAGCAAGATCGAGTCAAAAATAACCAATTTTCGAGCAAAAAGTGTTCAAAAATTCACTGCTCAAAAACGATACGAGCTAGAGACTTATGTCTAAAAGCAAAGTTGTAGAGCACATAATAAGCTTTAAAATGATTATAGTCGATGGGCATAATTTTCTATATGTAGTTCTAGAACTTCAAATTTTTGTTTCTCACGGTACATGAGCGCTATGAAGCTGGCGTTTTTACAGGACGTTTATTATCATTCTCGATGTATTTTCTGAAAATTTGAATGAAATCGGGCAATAATTGCACTTTCTGCAACTATATCTGCACGTAAGGGGTGCACGACCTTAAACAGGACTCAGGATAACCCTGCGGAAAAAAAGGCCCCCGCCAAACCGGGAAGAAATACTAACCAGACAAACATTACCGACGACTTTGAGCAGTTAATAGTTGCTGTGCCTATTGAAACTGAAAATTTCTCCAATTAACGGCCGTTTGTTTGCACCAAATGTGGTTAACCATTTGCTAACCATATGGTTATTTGCTAAGCAAATGGTCAACTAACCGTATGGTTAGCAGTAACTTCCTTGCACCAAATTTGGTTAGCAAATGGTTAGTCAACCATATGGTTAGCAAATGGGTTAGCTGGAGCTTGAGGCAGAACTTCTCTCAACCAATCAGATTACGCCAGTGTACTCGTTTATCCAATTAATTACATTGAAATTTTAAAAAACTTCACTCACGATTAAATACATTTCAGTGTCGTGTATCTATATAATTCCTATCTTGTGCCTTTTGTCAATACGATAACGAACTTGTATAATTACTTATAAAGTAGGTACAAAACCATTCGTGAGATAAAATCTCACAATGCAATTGGTAAAAGATAGAGATCATACAAAAGCAGCGACATCTTGTAATCAACTCTACACAAATTATAATTCGAATACAAATACGTTTCAAAAACCCTGCCGATTTGAGCAATAGAAGACATTTTTAATTTTCTTATTAAATTACATATGAATGTATCGAAAAAATTTGCTCAACCATACTAAAGTTTTAATTTTTTTACAAGTTTTAATGTATGTTGTGCATATAGTAACAGCATTTGTAATAGAGCAAACTCAAAGTAAGGCAAAAACTTTAAAATTCAAAATAAACAAAAAGTTTAACCAGTTGGTTATTATCGCATTACCTATTCCAATTGTTTTGCAATATTGCTTTATAAATTTGAACCCTTGCTGGGAACCTGCATCCAATATTAAATAATGTTAAAATGTAACTACGAATTTTGTACTTGGAACAGGGAATCGGAAGCTAGAACCGGAACCGGAACCGGAACCGGAACCAGAACCGGTACTCTAGAACCGGAACCGGAACCGGTTTTGAAAATTGGAACCGATCCCAACTCTATGCAAAACGCCTGAACGAACAAAACTTAAAGATTAAAGAACTGAATTAATAGAGCGAAAACAAACCCTCAGTTTTGTCTGCTGTGCATTCAGAGAAATACGACATTCAGAATAGTGCTGGAACCGTTTCCGATTATTGAAACCGGTTCCGGTTCCGGTTCTTGACTACCGGTTCCGGTTCTAGCTACCGGTTCCGGTTCCAATTGGTATTTTTTACAAAAACGCTAAAATCACTCAATTTTTATATTTTTTGAAAATCGCTATAAAACCGTGATGTATAATTGACTGCATAAGACTACAAAGGTATTTTAAATCCGTTTTACTACATTTTACTATTTACAAATATTTTCTGTTAAAAAGATGTTTTCTGTCTCAATATTTTAGCAAACTTTTTGGAACATTTTAGGTAACAGTCTTACCAAGATACTTAGTAATTCTCAATCCAGACAAAAATTTTGCTATCGCCTTTCAGAAAGCGAACGTCTCAACTTTAGAAATAACAAGCATACCTTACTGTCAGTCAAAAATAAAATTCCTCGGTCAATTTCAAACCGTCCAATAAAATTTGCTCATCGAGTTAAGCTTGACCATTGAAATGCAGCTATCTGAGGCCGATGGTTTTTCTGAGATCAAAAATTCAGCAGAGGAAAATTGGAGCAAATCGTTGAAGTGAATTTTCGAGCACTTCTGCAGAACACAGGTACATCTAACTTCATACATTCGAAACCAAAAACTCGTATGTGCAATAAATGAAATCAGTCAGTTGAGTTTTTATTTTACACAGATTTTGATTTAATATTATTAGCCGACGCTACCATAACTTTGTAGTGTAACGATCCCTCGAAAACTTTAAAGTCAAAAAAAGCAGTCATTCCTTTCTTTTGTTTCACTTATTTCTCTTACATTGCTGCAATTTTTAAAAAGTAAATTAATTAGATGCCACTGCGTGGCCCAGCTTTGCTTGGGCGCAGCTGGATTATTTCTGTCTTTTCGTACAATTTCTACGACAGAGTCATTAGTTTCCCATGAACGTTTCATAAAGTTGCAAGACAGAGTCATTAGTTTCCGACGAAACAAACAGAGTTCAACAAGACCTGTTCGCTGTATAAAATAGAATTTTATAAGAAGACAGGGGCAGTTAGTTCAAATCTGTCGTCTAGTGCTCTGCGTTTTGCCAACTTCGCAGTCTGCCGTGTGTAGCCTTGGTTGTTACGATCCGATTCCATTTTCCCTGATTATTATTATTTAGAAGGTGGTTCGGCTTGCCAGAAACGGTTGTTTTGCTTATATAATATATATTTGTAAAAGTCCAGATAATCTAATTATTTACTGTAAGAGTCCAGATAAATCAGTCCATTTATATTTAATAAACTGCTATTCTACCTTTACATTGGGTCTGCTTATATTTGTCGCTTAGCTTTGTCGGCACACCAGAACTTAAACAGTTTCGGGTAAGCATAATCAGTCAGAATAATAAGCTACGGCGTCAAGTGTATTACAAATTGGCGCTGCGAGTAGGGTGTTCGATTCCCCTCCTACGCGTCACCACTTCTACTGATTGGTTGATTGGCCTATCTGTTTTTGTCCGGCTCCTCTTGAGTATTCTTCTTGGTGTATCTGTTGTTGTTGTTAGTCTATCAGATTTATTTTACTAATCCATTTCAGCTACAAGTGTCCTTTACGAGTCCTGACAATTAGGTAGGCATATAAAACCCATAAAACTCCGTTGATTCATTCAAAATTTGATTTTGTACAGGGAATAATAAACGTATCAAAGTTTCGAATTATTCACTCTCCCAAAATAAACAAACAGCCAACGAAGGCTGCTGACCATTTCTCCCCGTCTTTTGAATTCTTATTTACTAAACCAGAAAAAGCAATTGCTACTCCTCGCACTTTGAGATACGAACGACGCACTGAATACAAAATGCAAGCTGAAATTGACGATCTGCGACGTGAATTAGCGCAATTAGCCGCTCGCAATAATGCGCAGGCAGCGACCCCTAAGAGGTCCGGAAAATCTTTAGACGTTCGAAATTTTCATGGTGATTTGGTTAAAGTTTTGACGAATTCTTTGAGCTTTGGGATCTTCTGGCCAGGGCGGAAGAGTACACTGACGATCAAAAAGTCCTAAAACTACCAGCATATTTGCGCGGGAATGCCTTGGAAACTTACCGAGGACTACCCGATGCGACCAAAGCCGACTATGCCTTATTGTGCCAGGCACTCGAACAAGCATTTAAAACACCAGCCAGAGAGCTTGTTTGCTCAGAAGAGTTACACAATCGACACCAAAAGCCATATGAGTCCGTTGCTAGCTATTCCCGAGAATTACAAAAGTTATCTCGCAACGCGTACCCAGACATGCCGCAAAAGTCCAGGGAAGAGCTGCTCCGCGGCATCTTCCTTGCTGGTGTGAAAGCCGAAATTCAGGACAGACTGACGTTTTTGGCCAAACCTCCCAAAACGTTTGAGGAGGCGGTTGTAGAAGCGCGCCGCCAGGAAGCGGTACTAGAACGCAAAGCTTCTAAAGCTGCTTTAGCTGAGGATGACAGAGGTAGCCAAGAGTCCGAACTTGCTCGGTTGCGAAAAGACATCCGAGAAATGAAGCGAGCACAGGAAAAGTCATCTAAACAGTTCCAACCCCGCCGGTTCCAACCTCGCCCAGATTACCGGGTAAATGCAGTCCAAGATCAAACTCCACTCTGGCGAAAAGAGCTGGGTGAACTGGAACAGCGGGTTCTTAATAAGTTAGAGCAGGTGACAGCCACTCCTCCAAGTACAAGTCAGACCCGAACCCAGGAAAAACCGCGATGGACAGCTGATGGCAAACCTATTTACTTGCATTGTGGCAACACAGTAGGCGACAGATCTCTTTGGACACTGCCTGAACCAGTCCCATGCCGAATGAAATCTGCAGCTAATGGTCCGTCGCAGATTTATACGTCCGTGCTTCATATCTATAAACGTAACCACATTCAATACGAAGCTAAGGCATGGAAATGCACCATAAGGCGTCATACTGTGGAGACATTTACGTATTTCTTTGACGATGAACAGTTGAAAAAGGAGCAACATGTGGAGGTTCCCGTTTCCTCAGCCGAGTGCCATCGCATGATAAAATTTAAAGAGTGCGAGCATGGGCCATTAGCGGACAGCGGTGGAATTTATCAAACAAAGAACTCACTTGATTGGTTTTATCCCGGTGGCGGCAAGTGGCGCAAATTCGAATCAAGCAATTGCTATCTGTTCGAAGCCACGGTATATAAACGTCATGCGGTCGCCACTATGGAGAGTACTGCGAGAATTGTAAGTCACTGTAATTACCATACCGGCGAATGCGCCCTAAAGGATGAGGCATTCCTAGTGTGGGAGTAAACAACAACGAAAATGTGCACTATTACCGTGGAAAGACGTTACCGGGGAACACCTTGGTGATGCTTGGCTCTCTTTAGATAAGAAATT
>JASAND010020344.1:0-10835 GCA_030248195.1 Trissonchulus latispiculum
TTTTAACTAGTGATGTGCCCTGAAAAATTTCTCCTCTCTACCGGAGCGGGCTGTCGGAGCAGCGGAGCTCCGACTGTCAGTGGAAGTAAAAATTGTAAAAACTTTGAGTTAAGCCAAACATGTTTTTTTAAATTTTACTCTCTGACTCTTTGCAGAGTCTGAAACCAGGATACTTAATTTCTGATTGGTTGTTGCACAAACGGAAAAGTTAAACATTGCTCAAGTCCAAGCGGACAACCCTTACTGACAACAGCAATACAGCAAAACAGCAAAGGTATGAATCAACCCTCTGAACGGACAAAACGACAAACGACCGAACAGCAAAACAGCCAATATATGTATTTTAAAATGAACAAACCGGCAACAGAAATGAACAAACGGACAATTATGAATGGGCTTTACGAAAACTTGAAAGTTCTTTAAAATTTTGTATTCACCATCCATGACCCCTTATTAAATTTCAAAGTTACTTGTGAAAAAATCAAAAGCTAGAGCTGGGGAAAGTGCTTTTAAATCAGCATGCAAGCCTGTCAAAAGTCTGCATCTTATACGAGCTTAAGGGGGATCCATCGTGAAAATTTTTTAGACCACTTATTTCGCTCATTTTCACACATAATCTAGCCATATATGTCGTATATACATTTCAAGTTTAAAGTTTGAGTTGTTTCGTTCAGTTCTCCGTAAGTTATGAACCATTCATTGAGTACAATTTGAATATCAGCGAAAATGTTGGTGCTGCAGGCAGACAACTGAAGCAAGTTTGCGCAAAATAAACTTCATATATTTAGCTTATTTTGTTATGCCCATTTAAAAACAATTAATAAAAACATTTTCGAACAGATTCAAGCCAGATAAGCCTGATCAGAAGCTTCCTTAAAGGATTTTCCGAAGAAACAAGGCCCCTGCCCCCCCAAATTTAGCCCTTTAAAATTCTTTAATTAATTTTTGAAGGATTAAAATTTAACACGACTTGAACATCAAGTCAAATTTTAATCTTGTAAAAATTAATTAAAAAAATTTAAAGGCCTAAATTAAAATTCTAATTCCAGGGTACCGCAGTTTAACATTTTAGCGTTTTTTAATGTATAATTTGTCCAGATTCATCAACGTTTGTCGGGAGATTTTTTTGGCGCACGCGAAAAATGACAACTTATTAAATTCCTATGTTTAACACATGAAATCTTAACTTTGAGGTAAAATTACTCGACAACCGTAAGACTTTGAACCTTAATTTTGAAACTACAAATATTTCGAAATCTGTTTTCAATAATATGATAGAAAACCAAATATGCAGAATAGCTATCATATGTTCGTGCAAACAGTATTTTTATGAACAACTAATATCATTAAAAACAAACCTATTAGAAAGGGGATACTCACATACTGTTCAAAACAGTATTAAAAAGGACATTAATACAAAAAAGTTGGATTTGCACAAAATTTGATACAACGGACATTCATCTAGTACTTACCAAAAAATCCCAGTTAGAATAAATAGCTCACATTACTGATGCAATTAAGTGCCGCATGGCACTCGATGTAATTAATGGCCACAGGCCATAGATATAATTACTGGCCATATGGCCTTAGATGCAATTATTGGCTTCACGCCACCGATATAACTACTGACTATCCAACCACTGTGCAATCTGGCTTTTTGCCATCGATGAAGTTACTGGCCACAGGCCATAGATATAATTATATTAATGATATAATGGGGGAATGTTTTTGTTTTTGTTTTTACTTGCATGCATACACTAAACAACACGTGTGTATGGGACCACAGGGCAGAAACGCTTTTCAATACCTTTTTACTCCGGGGGTTCAAAAGACCTAAAGCTGCAACTAGTATGTCGGTACGCCACTGACGACGCCCGCCGAATACTAGTAACAGTCTGGCAGAGTGGTCAGCGAGTGAATGCACCTAACTCGTATGAATGTGTCTGTAGCACATCGTAGTATCTGTTATCCATCGTACTGAGTAACACTAACTAATGTACGGTTTAATACATAATCGTTAAGACTCGCTTGAAGCGTCCTTACATGACATAAATACGGGATACATAAACTCCTAGAAAACACCTATCTACGAATCTCTCTCTATCTTTGAACCTTAATTTTGAAAACTCGTTAAAATATATATATATATATATATATATAGCCACTAGTGTTGCCAGAAAAAAATTTCGGGGGGGGGGAATGCAAAATTTTTCCGGGGGGTCTGGGGGCGGAGCCCCCCATAATCTGAGAAATTTTTCTCTTTCGTGACCTTTGTCGAATTTTTACAGAGCATTCGTTGAAATTACAATAATATCTAAGGCGCAGTGCTTGTTCATGCACCCAAATGATGCAGAAAGTGGTCAAAGTAGACCAAATAGGGCAATTGGTACTCATTTTTTTTAGTGCGAGAAACACGTACGTATTATAATGGTAATTATACGCCGAAGGCGCGAAAATTTTTTGAAAAATGGGTGTTTTACATATGGCAGGAAAAAATTCCTGGGGGCAGTGGCGTAGATACAAAAAATTTTCAGGGGGGGGCGGTTTGGACCGAAGTCTGGGGGGGGTTAAATTTTTTATTTTTTGCTCAATGTACATTGAACTTCAATGTATGAACACTACGCACAAAATTTTTATAAGGTTCTAAGCTAAAATCTATTGTAACCGAAAGCGGTATGCTAAAACCCAAAAAGGGGGGTCTGGGGGGCGGAGCCCCCCAGAAGTTGAGAAAATTTTTCAATTTTGCTATTAAAACGCTATTGAAACATTGAATTCTTTGCATTGTATATATATTATCAATTGCCAAACCAAATTTTGTAGTTTAATTTGCTATATATTTGCCACTTCTACAGTCTCGTACGAAAACTCAGATTGGATGCTCCCATCATGAGAACAGGGTATTCCAAGCAGCACATTTCCAGTATTTACCATTTAAGGCAATCATGTTTGCAATAATGCAGCTAATAAAACTACAAACCTGGCAAAGCAAAGTAAAGTAAAGCAAATTAGTAAAGGTTTAGTTATATATACGTAGTATACTAATAACTAAGTCGCGCCGAAGGCGCGAAAATTTTTGATTGAAGTACAAATGCACTAATTTTTGGGGCATTTTGGTACAATTTTTTTGCGTTTATAATAAATTTAAAAGCCCGCGCTTCGCGCGGGCTTAAAATTTTTCTTCTGGCCAATTATTGTCAAGGTGGCAAAACCATTTCGGGGGGGCGGCCCCCCGCCCCCCCCCTATCTACGCTAGTGCCTGGGGGCAACACAATTTCGGGGGGGAATTTCCCCATTCCCCCCCCCCCCCCCGGCTACGCGCCTGTATATACCGTTTGGACAATAAAAATATGTAAAAATCAGCGAGATTGGAGAAAGTCGAAAAACTGGCCCAAAAATGGACCTCCCTTAATTGCCTATATCATGGGGCAGCTCGGAGAGCGCCCCATAATATGAGCCAAAAAGGCACTTTGCGTGTTTTCAAAATGCTTAATTAGGCGTAACTATTTAGCGGTAAGGAATTAAGAGCTAATATTTACATTTTTGAAATCTCCAGGCCAAGAGCTTTCGAACGATACCAAACTTGCCCGGAAAAAATGAACTTTGAAAATTTTCACTTTTCAGACCTACTTTCTAAGTGGGGTTTTTTTTCTCTAATGTTTCTCCTGTACGCTTTTGGTACATTTTCTAGCACACTGATTTTTCACATGCCTTATGATGGTAACCTTTACCTATCATTATCTTGTTAGCGAAACCATGAACCTGTTCACTATTGATTATTTTGGCCCAATTCGGCTCCTAGCGGTTTCTACAGACTGTCAAACATGGGGTTGCGAAGCGTTTGGACTTAGAAATTTTTCGAGGCCCCAACATAGAAAATTGTCAAAAAGTCGTCTAATGGCATTTTTCGGCCATTTGGTGGTGCGCATATATAGTAAATCGGGGTCGCTGAAAACGATGAGCATATCGCCGAAACCGACGGATGTGACCCTCGGGCTGCATGGCGCCCGTGGTTCCTCGCCCAGGGTCAAAGTTGGGAAAAGTCGCTAAAAACGGCTATTTTTGGCCTTTTTGTGAAGCCATATATAGTAAATCGGGGTCGCTGAACACGATAGGCATGCTTGCTTCTCCGTGTGGTGCCGCTATTGCGCTGCACTGCGATGCGGCAGCCGCAGCGACGCTGCAGGTGCAGCACCGTGCAGCACGCCCTGTAACTTGAAATGGACAAGTTGAAACTGCCTGAAAGCTTGCCCTTATATAGTAAATCGGGGTCGCTGAACACGATGAGAGCATCCTCGTCGCTGTGCGGCACTGCTATCGTGCTGCGCTGCGGCGCTGCAGGTGCAGCACCGTACAGCACGCCCTGTAACTTGCAATAGACAAGTTGTAACTGCCTGAAAGCTTGCCCTTATATAGTAAATCGGGGTCGCTGAACACGATGAGAGTATCCTCGTCGCTGTGCGGTGCTGCGCTGCGGCGCTGCAGCCGCAGCACCGTGCAGCACGCCCTGTAACTTGCAATAGACAAGTTTTAACTGCCTGAAAGCTTGCCCTTATATAGTAAATCGGGGTGGCTGAACACGATGAGAGTATCCTCGTCGCTGTGCGGTGCTGCTATCGTGCTGCGCTGCGGCGCTGCAGCCGCAGCACCGTGCAGCACGCCCTGTAACTTGAAATAGATAAGGTGAAACTGCCTGAAAGCTTGCCCTTATATAGTAAATCGTGGTCGCTGAACACGATGAGAGTATCCTCGTCGCTGTGCGGTGCTGCGCTGCGGCGCTGCAGCCGCAGCACCGTGCAGCACGCCCTGTAACTTGCAATAGACAAGTTCTAACTGCCTGAAAGCTTGCCCTTATATAGTAAATCGGAGTCGCTGAACACGATGAGACTATCCTCGTCACTGTGCGGTGCTGCTATCGTGCTGCGCAGCGACGCTGCAGGTGCAGCACCGTGCAGCACGTCCTGTAACTTGAAATAGACAATTTGAAACTGCCTGAAAGCTTGCCCTTATATAGTAAATCGGGGTCGCTGAACACGATGAGACTATCCTCGTCACTGTGCGGTGCTGCTATCGTGCTGCGCTGCGGCGCTGCAGCTGCAGCACCGTGCAGCACGCTCTGTAACTTGAAATAGACATGTTGAAACTGCCTGAAAGCTTGCCCCTATATAGTAAGTCGGGGTCGCTGAAAACGATGAGCATATCGCCGAATCCGACGGATGCGGCCCTTTTGCTGCATGGCGCCCGTGGTTCCTCGCCCAGGGTCAAAGTTGGGGAAAGTCCCCAAAAACAGCTATTTTCGGCCATTTGGCGGCGCCCATATATAGGAAATCGGGGTCACTGAAAACGATGAGCATATCGCCGAATCCGACGGATGTGGCCCTCGGTCTGCATGGCACCCGTGGTTCCTCGACCAGGGTCTAAGTTGGGTTTTAACGTTTTTAACGTTTTTTAACGTTTTTAATGGTTAACTAATTAATTAATTAATTAATTAATTAACGTTTTTGATTGGATTTGGAATTTTTTCAATAAATCGTTTTACTGAAGCTCTGAGTTTGCGGTTTTGCTAGTCGTGGGAAGTTACTCATTTTTTTGATTGGTTAGCTGCATACAAATGAAAGAAAACTAGGTTACGTCTCTGCATGCGTTCAGCAGCTATGACGAATTGTTAAACTTGTGCTGCTGATGTGTGTTCGCCACTGGCCTTAGTTTCGTCTGCCGGGCCCATCTTACTGCGGCCGTTCCGGTCTGACTGGCTTGGCCTACGTACCTTATCGGTACAGACTTTCTTCGCTGTCTGCCCAGCTTAACAGGCTTACTCATTTGACGTCATCTAGTTGAATAAAAAAGTTTTTAGCTTAATTTTGAAGAGCTGAAAAACTTAGGAGGAAAAGTTGAAAGGAATTTTTTCAAATTGAAATTTAACTCTGTGTGGAGGAAATAAGGATGGTGGCAGCAAGTCCAGCCGATTAGGCTGATTTGGCAGCCGTCCCTGGAAAATGTTGCCGAGGGTTTCACAGGCTTACCACGCTGGAATCAATCACTACTGTTGTGGCTATTCAGATCAGATCCTTTTGTGAAAGATGTATGTGGCTCCTCTAAGTCTAGATCGAAAAGGCATGTTCGCAACTGCGATGTCTACTACTATAGGAATATTGTTCATGGGCCGTAAAACATTCCCAAAAAGGAAATAGGACAAGTAGGAAAAATGCTCCTTGCAGTCGCATGAAAAATACAATATGAGCCTGAAGGACAGCATTCAATTCGGGAAAAGACAAGATTTAAAATGTATAATATGAGCCAGCATTTACTTATGTAAAGGACAAGATTTAAAAGCTTAATATGAGCAGCTCCCTTTCTCGGGCTCATATTGACGCCGCACGGACAGCCCGCAGGGAGTGTTTCTCTCTGTCTTCGTTGTTTTTTTGCTCATATGATTCTGATAGAGCATTCAGTCAGACATAAACTTTATTGAATACACCAGACCTGTGACAGAAACTAATGGTATATGACAGCTAGCTGATGCTATATGCTGGCTGCAATGACAAAAAGGACTTGCTGAAAACTGCGTTGTGTCAAAATACCCCAGATTACGGTTGCGTAAATATATATATATAATACGTAATTATGTAAATAGTGTGATATTATCAATAGTCTAAGTAGCAAGTTAAGTTACTCTGTGCAGGCTCCTGGAGGGCGGCTCTCAGCAATGTCTATTTTTTACACTTGCTCTAATTTTATACGTTGGCATCGATTAAGTTGCGTACACAGCATCGTTCCCAAGGCGTCAATATGAGCCCGAGAAAGGGAGCTGCTCATATTAAGCTTTTAAATCTTGTCCTTTACATAAGTAAATGCTGGCTCATATTATACATTTTAAATCTTGTCTTTTCCCGAATTGAATGCTGTCCTTCAGGCTCATATTGTATTTTTCATGCGACTGCAAGGAGCATTTTTCCTATTTGTATATATATATATACACATAAAGATGTTGTTGCTTCCGGCCACCTGGCGATCCTCAGTCGGGCGGCCGGGTCGCCTCCTGAGTTGGCAAGAGGCGGCCACAGTCCCAAAGATTCCGCAATCCCAAAGATAGGCATTCACTGTGGGGTCTTCCCAATTATACGCAAGTCTGCTTTTTATACCTGGGTCTGCAAGTCTGCTCAAAAGTCTGCATTTTATACACAAGCCATAGTTTATGTTACGATATCTATGTATTGCCTAATAATTGTATTATTGGCAACAATCATGTATGAACATTTTTATGTGTTTCATTCAATGCAGTATTACAAGATGCCCTATCAAAATAATTGATATAGCTCAGAAATGTCTGCTCAAAGTCTGCATTATATATATACCCGAGTCTGCTTTTTATACCCCAGTCTGCAAGTCTGTTCAAAAGTCTGCATTTTATACCCGAATCTGTTTTCAAGTCAGCATTTTATACCCGAGTCTGCGTCTGCATAAGTCTGCTAGTCTGCGTCTGCATGTTGCAGTGTATATATACTGCGGTTGAATCCACGGGAGCGAGCGTCAATATGAGCCCAAGAGAAACGTAGCGGTTCAAAAAAGTTTATTCAGTAAAATAACACTAATTAGTGATAAAACATTACCGAACAGAATTGCAAAAGGTTGACAACAACTGCTAACGTGTATCCAAAGAGTCAATCAGGTAAAATTTGTCCTGTCAATAAAAAACAAGCAACACCTTCAAGTACATGCTAAAACCACTAATATACTTTACACAATGCTTTAAGGTCAACAGTTTTAAGCTTGGTCTTGAACGCTTGTAACGATGTTGAATTCACATGTTCAGACGGCAAACTATTCCACACTTTGACAACTCTACTGCCGAAAGAAATTTCTTTGCATCCTTGCGAAACTTTGGAACACCCAACACAGCTATGACCCCTTAATCCTCTGTTATGCCTGTAGGTAAACTAGTCCGAAAAGTTGATCTTATCTAAAGCTCTAACTGTCCGAAATCATTGGAAAAGGTCAGCTCGAATTCTTCCAACTCGAGGCTGTCCAGTCCAAGAATTTTAAGTCTTTCACTGTTTGACTTGCCCGCCAGCCCAGAAAGTGTTTTCGTGAAACGTTTTTGAACACTTTCAGCAACAATAATATCTATATTTTTCAAAACGAGGGTCCCAAACTACAGAATTATATTCCACAATAGATCTGACATAAGTTGTAAACTTTGTACGCAAGAGAGCCTAACAGGAGACCGTGTAGGGCGTCTGCCTTGAGGAGCTAGCCCCTCCTCCACGGTTGTAGTCATCATTCGAGGTAAAGATCCGGGGATGAGAGGCACCGAAGAGGGAATGGGGCTTCTTTTTTCTTTAGAAAAAAAAAAAAGGGAAAAGAGGACAAGATGTAACTGGCTCATATTAGCCAAGTTACATCTTGCCCTTTACCGATTTAGATGCTGGCTCATATTAGGCTTTTTAAATCTTGTCCTTGACATATTTAAAGGCTGACCCTCATAGCTCATATTGCATTTTACATGGGACTACAAGGAGCATTTTTTGCTTGTATATATGTATATATACGTATACGTAAGAGTGTGTGCTACCTGAATAGTTTTCCAATCCCAAAACACAAAAGTTGTTCAAATGAGGGAATTTGTTGAGGCAAGTTGAGAGGGTAACTGGAATTTCCGGACCTGTATGGCGTTTGCGATACGTAAACATATATACACATACGTTAGCAACGAAATCAGCGTACTTATATGTGCGCATATATAACGTAGTTTAGTGCACTTTAGCCTGTCTATATGAATGTAGGTACGTATCTGTATATATATGTAATGCTAACTTTGGCATTTCAATCAACTGTCACTATGCTGATTGCGCTGCTCATTTTAGGTTTTGTAGTTTACAGCGGTTGTAGCGTCTCGGTCTAGTCTTGTTTTGTTGAACTGTTTTGAAATAGAGACGAGTTATTTCCCGATTGGTAAAAGAATTTTTTGTATAAAATAAAAACGACTTGTTCTTTCTCCTCCCCCCAGCCTACAGTTTGAGGCGCTTGCTTTGCCCCACCCCAACCGCTCAAAATTACGACCACATGAACTAACATTTGGCATGGGTATGTTTTAGACTAGTGTTATGCGCGAAGCAAAATCCTTGCTCCGGGGCTCCGGTCGGAGCGGGCTGGCGGAGCTCCGAAGATATAAAACTAATATATAATCAAGTTGCGATCAAAAATAGCAATTTAGGGTTGGGGGGTAACGTCATTACGTATATATACCCTTCGCTTAATGACTGATAAGAGCTTGTATATAGCTATACATGCAATAATAGTACAGCAGCGCCCCTACATAATACATGGGTTATAAATAGAATAATACTATTTCGGAAAAAATATTTTGCTCCGGAACTCCGAGGCTGCGGAATCTGACTTAGTTTTAGGCAAAAATTTATGGAGGGGGCGATATGGGGGCTGAAAGTTGCCCCCCTCTCCCAGCAATGGTGGGAGGCTCAATAAAAATAGGGGGGCATGTTTTTGAAAACATTTTGAGGAATTTTTACTTTTTTGTGTAAAAAATGCCAAAAATCGCTAAAAATTACTAATTTTAGGTGTTTTTACGCTAAAATAGCGAAAATTTTGTTAAAATTCCGGCGAAGCCGGATAATTTTTTGAAAATTTATTTGGCAATTTTTTGGGTTATGGGGGGAGGTACGAAACGAGGGCCGGGGGGAGGAAAAAAAATGGAGAGAAACAAAGGGTTAAACTAAAGCTAACCCTAAGTGACAACAGTTTCATAGTGTATACTAATATCATCTGGGCTTTTTTTGGGGGGGGGGGGGTGGGGGGGGCGTCCCCCCCACTTTTTGGGTTCCCCCCCCCACTCGACCCCTTCCCCCCCCCCACTCGGCCCCACCCCCCCCCACTTTTTCGGGCTTCCCCCCCCCCACTCAAAATAAGGTGCCCAGAAAATGCCAAATTTTAAGGATTTTTGGTCAAAATTTTCAAAAATTTTCCGGCTTCGCCGGAATTTTTTGGTCAAAAATCGTCTATTTTGGTACTCAAACTAGAGATGAGCATTTCGGCCCGTCGGCCCGGCCCGGCCCGGCCCGGCCCGGCCCGCGGGCCGGGCCGGCCGGGCCGACATCCATTTGTTAGCGGGCCGGGCCGGGCCGGGCCGACAAAAAATTTTATAACTGCGGCCGGCGCGAGCCAAAACGGGCCGGATCGATCAAAGAAAATGTTCTAAACTCGCTACAATTAGCTAAATATCTACTCATTCTGGCTATTTTACAGCAAAATTTAACATTTTGTAGCATAATTTAGCGTTTCCATATTGCATTGGAGCCTTTGAAATAATATTGTTAGTAAAATTTTGGAAATTTTCTTTTTGCGGGCCGGGCCGGGCCGAATCTTGGAGCGGGCCGGGCCGGGCCGAAAAATTTTGCCAGCGGGCCGGGCCGGGCCGGGCCGAGCACGATTTTGGAACGGGCCGGAGCCGAGATTCCGGGCCGAAAAAATCCGGCCCGTGCTCATCTCTAACTCAAACTCAATTTTTGAGCACTTTTAAGCATAGTTATAGCAGTATATGTAGAAAACAGGCTATTTTTACCGGATTTTTAGCGATTTTAGACCACTTTAGATTCCCCCCCCCACTTTTGGGTTCCCCCCCCCCACTAGTGGGGGGGGCTCCCCCCCCCACTCTCCCCACCCCCACTTTTTTTCGCCTAGAAAAAGCCCAGATCATATATATATACATGCTATCCGTTGAACCAGGTATAATTATAAACCAACACAAAAAGACAACAATTAAACTCAGATTTAGGTGCATTCTATATTAAATATTATGCATTAGTACGTAACTGAACGGCATA
>JASAND010020346.1:0-16176 GCA_030248195.1 Trissonchulus latispiculum
TCGGCCCAACACACATATTATATATCCCCTTTTGTGCGGAGCATTTCTGTTACTTGTAATATAATACAGAACAAACTTTCACAGGAGGTATCGTGTTAGCTAGGTTTGTGTTCTGTCAGTGCTTTCTTACCCACCGACGTTTCAAGAAGCATGTAAAATAGATCCATATGCTCTGGGCTGAGCCCTGAAAATTCAACGTCATGGAAAACTCAAAGATCGGAACGTTGAATTATTTTCTGAAACTACGTAATTTTCGATGAAATTTCAAACCAGCATTTATTTTTGTTTTTATTAAAAGCAGTGAGGAATCTTAGCTTGCCAATAGTTTTCATCATTTCGCTAAATATACAGGAAACATATTTACTTCAACAAATAAAACGTTTGAGAGTTATGATAGTAAAGTGTTTGCTATGTATTTTTAAAATCTATTGCTTCTGTGGGCTCAGCTTTCAGACCCCTCCCCGTTCCGAAGTAGGTTGGGTTTCCTAATCCACATTAATTTCTGGCATCTTATATAATATAACCTGCTGCAGCTCTGAAAGTTGTAATAAAGTCAGGTAATTACTACTAAATACAAAACAGCAATAATTTAGGCTAAATTTTCGCGTTTTTCCTGCGCTGCGCACTTTTTTAACAATTTGCGCAAAAAATTTTGGGGCAATGCGCAGAAGAGCGCAAAAGTGTCCGAGCAAAAAAAAACACCGCCGCCCCGTTACGATATCCTGGATCCGCCAGTGGTTGACGCCACCATAAACATTTTCTGATGCCAGCTTTTTCCTGGGCGGCAGTCCAATTTGGAGGGAGCGGGCATGCCCCCTTGCCCCCCACCCCGGCTATGCGCTCGAGTTAGAGCAGTCCATAATATTATATATTATGCATAGTTAGTATCCATAGCATGTCCGTCCACGGTAGTATCATTTGGTTTCAAATTTTATCTCTTGGATATTTTGAAATTTTGACCTTTAAAATCCCTTATATACACCAGACTTGTATTGCTTTTCTGTTCTTAGGCTTGGGAAGATCGACTGGATAAATCTAAATGGTTGGCCAGTGACACGGACGAAGAACTGATTCTTGACATCCCATTTACTGGTAATGTGAAACTGAAAGGAGTCGTTGTGATTGGAGGAGAGCATGGAAGTCATCCTAAGACTATGAGACTATTCAAAAACACTCCTGGCGTACGTATATATGTCCACTGTTGTGCACTCTTCATATTTTCCTTAACTCTGTTTTTTCCAAACCGAATTTCATCGAATTTTGGTCATTTTTATTCGGCGAACTTCAAAAATAGATATTTTAGAAATTCAGTTTTGTTTTGATTCTAGTGTTCTTAGTTTTGGTTGAATTCATATTTTGTTGATGTCTGATGTGTGTATCACGGGGCAGCTCGGAGGGCCCCATAAATTGAGCCAAAAAGGTATATACATTGCGTGTTTTCAAAATGCTTAATTAGGCGTAACTAATTAACGCTAAGGAATTAAGAGCTAATATTTATGTACATTTTTGAAATCCCAAGGAAAGAGCTTTCGAATGATACCGAACCTGTTCGGAAAAATGAACTTTGAAAATTTTCAGTTTTCAGACCTATACTTTCTAAGTGGGCTTTTTATTCTCTTGTGTTTCTCCTTTACACTTTAGGGCCATTTTCTGGCACACTGATTTTTCATATGCCTTATAGGGATCGGCTCCAGCTCCGTGTCCGGCGAGCTGAGCAACGTTTGTCATGTAACTGCATATCCAAGGTTACTCATGTGCTGGTTGGCTTTTAAAATAGCCTTCCTGCCTAAGATAACGCACCGCGTAAAAAGTTCTGAAGAGGCCATGAACAGTGGCCTTCCAGCCTCAGATGACGCACCGTGTATTAAGTTCTGAAAAGGCTATAAACGGTGGTCTTCTAGCCTAAGATGACGCACCGGGTATATAGTTCTGTATAAACGGTGGTCTTCCAGCCTAAGATGACGCACCGTGTATATAGTTCTGTATAAACGGTGGTCTTCCAGCCTAAGATGACACACCGTGTCGTGTATATAGTTCTGAAAAGGCTATTAACAGGCATTTTTCCGCTTCAGCAATTACATTCAGTTAAACTAGAACGTTTACATCCAGCCTGTAAGCAAAACTAGGGGGGGAAATGCCCTCGACGGGCAACCAACTTGGTAGAATAAGGAAAGACTTGAATGTTGAATACACGATGCATGGTTACAACTGAGATTCTGCTGAAGCGGAAAAATGCCGTTTCTCAGCGACTAAAATCACAGAAACTAGCTTCGTTCGCCGAATAGAGAATCTAATCTAATCAAAAGGTGGAAGCGGAGTAGTCATCGATGATAGCCGGAGCGGGCGGCGGACTCACCTGGCATTCCCAGCTGGGACGCTCTGCTCCAGCTATAGAGCTGAGCTAAATGCGATACTCCAAGGGCTCCTATGGCTAAGGCGTAATCATAAGCTAAATGATTGCTCCTCAATCAGGATACTCACGGATTCCCTATCCTCGGTTGAACGGCTGCGGGCCGGTCCTTCTGGCCCCATGTCTGACTTGGAATGGCAAATTTGGAACCAGCTGGACCTGCTGTCCAGGTGGAACATCAATGTGGAGGCAACCTGGATCCCCAGCCACTGCGGAATCTATGGAAATGAAAGGGCGGACCGACTGGCGAAGAACAGCAGTAAAATGGACCAAGAACATGTCAAAATTGACATGCCTACAGCTACTGCCGCACTGAAAAGGAAAGCAACAGAATCCTGGCACAACCAAATCAGCCGTGCCAGGACTAAATCCATCTTTGGTAGCCTTGGACCGGTCCCTCCTCGAAATGAAACCGGCTTGTCCAGGGCTGAACGGACTCTCTTATCCCAATCGCGGACTGGTAAAAGTCTGCTCTTAGCCCAATATCGTCACCAGCTTGATCCGGCCGGATGTCCCTCCCCCGCTTGTCCCGACTGCGGGGGTGCAGAAGAAGAATCCCTGGAGCACCTTCTGATAACCTGCCCACGAAAGGAGTCTGTCCGACGGAGACTCCTTCCTCCCGACCCAAGCCTGACCGTCCTTTGGAATGACCCTGCCCGGGTGCTAGGGTTTCTGAGGGGTACTGGGCGCCTTTAGCCCAGCAGTATGGATCACCGCCTGGCCACAAGAATGATGATGAATAGGGAATCTACTCGGCGACTAAAA
This sequence comes from Trissonchulus latispiculum, assembly GCA_030248195.1. Lineage (NCBI taxonomy): Eukaryota > Metazoa > Nematoda > Enoplea > Enoplida > Ironidae > Trissonchulus > Trissonchulus latispiculum. Next base: position 3,176 of record JASAND010020346.1, read on the forward strand.
TGACAGAAACCAGCTTAGCGCGCCGAATAGGGAATCTACTAGGCGACTAAAATGAAAGAAACCAGCTTTGCCGCCGAATAGGGAATTCTCTCCTTCTGCCCTATCCGCGCTAACTGTGAAGCCTATTATGTGTTGCTTTGCTGAATTAGAATTATGATAGAGAGCTTCAAAATGGCGGAGTTACTTCAAAATGCAAAACAACAGTTTTATCAAGCACTTAAGTCAAAATTTTCATTGACATAAATACGCTGTCTTCGATGTGCTATCAGAAACATTAAGAGCATATACGATTTGGATATTGTTGCTGATATACATAGTAGTATATATAGGTGTGCTCCGCTCTGATCTTGTCGAGAATTGATACAATCAAACATTATATACTTAGTATATATATATAAATGAAATGCGATTGATTGCACATGTTTTAGCACAAGGACTGTCAACTACATATTGTTTAAACTGTATATATCAGTGATGGAACCGGGTCACTTAGGCTTGACCCGGTGACCCGGTTGAGCCCTGGCCCGGTGACCCGGTTTTCCAGAAACTTCCAAAATCTGCAGAAAATTTTAATTTTGCCTAAGAACGCGGGATTTTGGCTTCCATGTTCCGTCACCACCCCAAAAAGAATAAATTACGACATGTTTGCTCTAGCTTTTTTAAAATGTATTTATATAATAGTAAGTGTAGCACTTTCTAAATTTATGCAGAAATGAGTTGGCAAAACCAATAATTCATCCGCGAAATTTTGCAGGGTGTAATATAAGTGCTTGTCCAAAAACACGGAGTACTTTAAAAATTTGGTTTTTATTATGTATTGCCTTATATAAATTAAATAAAAAATTGTACGCTTATATTCAACATTTCCTTGGTTGCGAAAATAATCAGCAAACCATGTTGTACTAAATAGATTTATACAATAATCATGAAACTGATAAAGCTAAACAATAATCTGCCAGAGACGGACGGATTGAAATAACGTCAAGCTGCGAAAATGCTCAAGACTAAAACGCAAGAAAAAAGCAAATTAATATTGGACATCGAACAAAGATTTAAGCTAAAATTTTAGCTTGGTATGCCAAAAATTTCAGATATTTGAGGTAAGTTCATAAAAGCGAGTCAAGACCGGGTCGCAGCTCTTGACCCGGTGACCCGGTCCAAAGAGTGACTCGAACTATATATACTTATTGTTGCTTTCTGTTGGTCCTGCTAGCGGTTGTATGCGTAAAATATTTATGGATCAGCTAGCTCAAAAAGAAATTAATCTAGCGCCACCCCTAGTTTCCACGCAGAAATGTCATACTGAGCGAAATGCTAACGTTGGAAGTTCCCAACAGAACAATTACCTATATATTTCCTCCCGAAAGACGATAAGTTCGCGCGAATAGGGCGGAAGGAGGGAATTCTCTATTCGGCGACAAAGCTGGTTTCTATCATTTTAGTCGCCGAGTAGATTCCCTATTCGGCGCATGAAGCTGGTTTCTGTCATTTTAGTCGCTGAGAAACGGCATTTTTCTTCTTCAGCAGAATCTCAGTTGTAACCATGCACCGTGTATTTAACGTTCAAGTCTTTCCCTACATATACCAAGTTGGTTTGCCCGTCGAGGGCATTTTCCCCCCTCGTTCTTCTTCAGAATCTTTACAGTATGGCTTCAGATCTCACTAGTCCCAAAAACCGTCTGAGCCGCCGTGCATTCCAAACCTGCCCGCCCGAAAGTTTGTAAGTCCATCGACCCAGGACTTCCACTACCGTGTAGGGTCCCTCCCATGGCGATCTACCTTCTGGTACCCAATTGGAACGGACCAAAACGCTGTCGCCGGGAATGTAGGGCCCTCTGCTACGTAGCAAATCTCTTTCCGTGCCTGCTGATAAAGTCTGAACAGGCGTTGACCTGACTGGTCGAAAGGCCGAAAGGAAGCCGAAACTTCCAGCCATGTAATTTTTCACCTAGGCTCGGTCCGCCATCGCCTGTAGGCATCGATCGAAAAGCCTGAACGAGGACTTGCATCTTCAGCTCTCAATGCCCGTTTTCCATGTGCAACACCTGAAACCGCTTTTAATGTATATACTGGTTAAAAGCCTCCAACTGACCGTTGGTTTGAGGGTTATACACCGGTGTCAGGATGTGACGTACGCCCCTCGATTCTAGAAAGGAACCAAAGGACTGGTTCCGGAACTGTGGGCCGTTGTCGCTTAGCAGGAAATCGGGATTACCATTTCTTGCGAATATCTTTCCCAGCCAGCGGATGATGACCTCACTGGATGTCTTTCCGGTTAGGAGCATCTCAGGAAAGTTGGAGTAATGGTCAAGCAAAACCACTATGTTACGCTGATGGGTTGGAGCTACCTCAAAGGGGCCTGTGATATCGATAGCGACACGTTCGCAGGGACGTCGGGGACCAGGCAGACTTGAGTCGGTAAGCTTAAGATGGCCGGCGGATTTGGTGCTATGCTGGCAGGGCACGCAGTGGTTTACATAGCTCTCTATCTCAGCATTCATTTTAGGCCACCAGAAGAGTTCACGTAGCTTATGTTTCATTCTTGTTATGCCTGGGTGACCCTTGCGTGCTTCCTCCAGGGGCCAATGTTATCAAAGTCGGGTTGAGTTCAACCCGGGTTGAACCCATTTTTGGGTTCAACCCTAAAATTTTGGGGTTGGCTAAACCCCGATGGTCAACCCTATGTTATCAAACTTTTTTGGGGTTGGGTTAGCTTAACCCGGGTTGACCTGTTTCAACCCCGATTTCAACCCAGTTTTCGACCCATTTTTCAACCATGGTTTCCCAAAGCAGCTTAGTTTGAAGAAGGCGCAGGCTTGCAATGCCTTGTTCCCACAAACTGCCGCTTCAGACACTTATAATATTCACACCAACGCCAACTTACGTACCATCGGTGGCAATAATTTAAGAAATGATGATGGTTGTGACAAAAAGCTAAGAAAAATGAAACGTTTTGCTTAAGAAAAGACTGGATCACAGTTGTATTCTATTTATTATTGGGGGTATGTGGTATTTTAAGCGAATGTTTTGCAAACTATGGTCGTGTTAACTTTAATTCAATGTAAATGATTGATGAAACAAAATTGATAAAATAAAATTGATGAAACGAACGGGTTCGTTGTTCTCTGTTATTTCAACCCGGGTTGAAATCTCAACCCTCCTCACTGAGGAGGGTTGAGATTCGACTATTTCAACCCGAAAACCAACCCAAATTTAATGATAACAATGGGTTGAAACTCAACCCGAATTTCAACCCCAACCCTGTTATTTCAACCCGGGTTTATTCAACCCTGTTTTGATAACACTGGGTCGAAGTTTTCAACCTCAATCTCAACCCGGGTTGAGATGCTTGATAACATCGGCCCCAGGGGCCGGTGTTATCAAGCATGTCAGCCCGGGTTGAATTGAAACCTGAACCCGGGTTGAAATTAGGGTTGAAAACTTCAACCCGATGTTATCAAAATCGGGTTGAATAAACCCGGGTTGAAATAGCAGGGTTGGGGTTGAAATCTGGGTTGAGTTCCAACCCAATGTTATTATGAAATTTGGGTTGAAACTTTGGGTTGGTTTTAGGGTTGAAATGGCTGAATCTCAACCCTCCTCAGGGGCCAATGTTATCAAAATCGGGTTGAGTTCAACCCGGGTTGAACCCATTTTTGGGTTCAACCCTGAAATTTTTGGGTTGGCTAAACCCCGCTGCTCAACCCAATGTTATCAAGCATTTTTGGGGTTGGGTTAACTTCACCCGGGTTGAGCTGTTTCAACCCCGATTTGAACCCAGGTTTCAACCCAAAAGGGCCTTAGCGAGAAGAATGCTGCTGTTTCAACTGCTGCTGAAATCGAATACGTGTAACGGAAAATTACTATAAACGCAACTTACATTTGTAGCGATAAATAATTATGCAAAAGTCTTTGGTTTATCATGCGCTGATATAGTAGCAAATAAAACACTCATTGCGACCACAAAAAGGCGAAACAAATTTATGAAAAAGACTGGATAAACGGGCTCTTCATTTTATTTCAATCCTGTTTTTTTGTTTTGATTTCTTCATGCCATGATTCACGAAAATATTGAAAGATCTTTCTTTAGTTTTTTTTTAAATTCGACTAATTCCTAGTTCCATTCGTCAGCTATGGCAAATTGATAAAACTAGAACGAAAGGCTGCATATCCGTTATCTCAACCCGGGTTGAAATCTCAACCCTCCTAGCTGAGGAGGGTTGAGATTCTGCGATTTCGACCCGAAAACCAACCTAAATTTTCAACCCGGATTTAATGATAACACTGGGTTGGAAGTCAACCTAAATCTCAACCCCAACCCCGCTATTCCAACCTGGGTTTATTCAACCCAATTTTGATGACATTGGGTTGACATTTTCAACCCCAAACTCAACCTGGGTTGACGTTTCAACCCGGGTTGAGATGCTTGATAGCACTGGCCCCAGATAGGAGGGTTGAGATTTCAACCCGGGTTGAGATAATGGAGAGCCATCCTTTTGTTCTAGTTTTACCAATTGGCCATAGCTGACGAACGCCACTAGGAATAGACTAGTTTTAAAAACTTAAATATTTTCAAAAAACATGGCATGAAGAAGTCCAATAAATAAAGTCAAGAGCCGATCAGGGTGAAGTGAAATGTTGACCCAGTCTTGTTCATAAATTTGTTCCTTGACTTTTGTCGCCACAGTGAATGTCTTATTTGCTAATATATCAACACATGATAAACGAATGAATTGCATAATGATCTATTTGTTCTTACATAACTTGTTGCGTTTATAGCAATCTTTTGTTACACGCTTTCAAATAGCCGGACCAGTAGCATTCTTCACGCTAAGGCTCTTTTTGGGTTGAAAACTGAGTTCAAATTGGGGTTGAAACAGTTCAACCCGGGTTAAGCTAACCCAACCCCAAAAAGTTTGATCACATTGGGTTGAGCAGCGGGGTTTAGCCAACCCGAAAATTTCAGGGTTGAACCCAAAAATGGGTTCAACCCGGGTAGAACTCAACCCGATTTTGATAACATTGGCCCCAGTATATATGTCGTAGTAATTTCTGTATTCAGTAAATACTGTATTTACTGCCCGATTTCAGTAAATACTTTATTTACTAGTAAGAATGGTATTTTATTTAAACTCCCTATCTTTGAACGTAAATACCATTTTTACTGAAATTCGTCCAGTAAATACTGTATGTTCTGGTAAATTCAGTATTTTGTCTTAAACGCCTTTGTCTTTGTGTGTGGCTGGGGGTTCAAACGACATGCCGATGTCATATTTAATGCCAAAAGATAGGTCATACATTATAACAATAGGGGGTGCATGAAGATAATGTAACCGGCTATTTTACGCTAGTAGCCGATTACCAGGGAGAGAACACAAACACAACTGCATACACTTTTTATTGAACTGTTTACACGTACGGTTACAAAACAAGGCTTCGGACTCGAACGCCGACCTGACTCTTACTCTAGGCTCTTTACTCTCAGCCTGTACACAAACTCTAGGCCTTAATCCAGCCTTTACAGAAACTCATAAAAAACCCTAACGCCGGTACTTCAACGACTCGACGTAAACTCTACTACACACAAAAACCCTAATGCAGTGACTCTATCGCACTGCGATCCCTAACAGCCACTATCACCGGGCTGTGCTGCAGCTAAGCAAATAGACTGGCTTACACTGACCCCACAAGCCTATTTTCGCAGCCTATTTATACTCTTTTGCAGTCACACCACTTTCTAAGAATAGAAAGGTGACATTTCCGAATTCGCCGAAAAGCTGGATTTTCGGGGTTTTCAACACCCAGTTTTCCTGGACTTTTGCTGACAGAAAATGGAAAACAACTCCGCTTACGTAAATGGCAGGTGCAGGTGCAAGCATTACCTTCTATAGCAGCTTTGCACTAATCCGGGATGAGGCTAATTACTACGTAGGATATGGAAGTGCATGTGTTGTTATATGCGTGTATATGCTGTGTGACTAGGTGTGTGTATATTTGTACGCAATATATAATAGCATATATAACGGCACAATAGCCTATGTGCGACTTTTCTGCATGCCATATAATGATTGTTGACACATTATATGCAGCACGCTAAAGCATTAGGCAGCAGCATTATATGCTATTATATGCTGCACGCTGCGGCTGAAGCCAGCGTGTTATATATTACGTATGCAGCAGCAGCAGTGGAATATGCTGTTATATGCCAGCGTGCTAAAATCGCGCTGCGACAAAGAGAAGCCGTTATATACCTACGTTAAGACCTGTACGTATTTTGTGCATTATATGTTACGTATAGGATTTTCTACCTAAGTGTCCTGCTACATTTCTCCCCCTTAATAAAGAAAGCGTCCTCGCTTTTACGAAAGTTCTGACACGGCAACTCATGTAAAGCTATGAGACCAATTTCGCTGGGGATCTTCAGACAATATGGCTAATAAACCGTTTAGCTCAGGAAAGAAAGCATTTACAAAGGATACGTACACTTAGCGCTGAGGACATAAAACATTGCAGAATACACTGACTAGCTACAGCAACTAAGGACTACAAAAGCAACTAATGTATATGCGTATAATAGCCGAAAGATCACCACCAGTTCGATTCACTCTAATCACGATCGGGACGTTTCCACTTATAGTACTTCGGGGTAAACGATTGCTTTAGGATTAACCAAGCAATTAGCCAACCCCTCTGGTGTTTGGATGCAGAATTACATTGCAGCAGTTGAAAGGAGTAAGGAGTGCAATTACTGAACAGATTCAAAGTAGAAATCTTTGAATTGTAGCATTCAAAACAAAAATTTGAGTTTAAGGTGCTTGATACCATTGAGCTCTTCTCAGTTCGCGGATTTACAGTAGTTACCCCATCACCCAATTTTCCAAGCAAGCGCAAACATAAGAACCATACTATTCCAAGAAAAATTCCAATTCTCGAAATAAAGCTAAAGGGCACACTTCTACGGTCAGTTCTCGAACACTTTTTAGAACGCATCTGCTTGGTATTGCACCAACCGCGTCGCCCAGGATTTTGCTCTACAGGTAATGTCTGGACGGTTCTGTTCGTACGATTTTGTTTGCACAGGTTAGCTGCAGGTGTATGACCAGGTAAGCTTAGCATTTTCTTGGGAAGCTTTTGTTGCGGCTGAATTTTGAATAGAACCCTTGCTGTTTCAGTCAAGATCAAGCTGTGTGCTACAGTCGCCACAGCGTTAAAATTTTCAAACTGCCGCTGAAGTTTCACATCTTTCGCAGCTTGTGAGCATAAAATTGGTACAAATGCCAAGTTCTCAACATCTTTATTGGACACTTCACTTCCTACGATCTGTTTTTCTCTAGTGACTTTTGTGCACACATGCTCGACCACTTTGCTAGAATAGGGTTTCGTGATTACGGCTTCGATTTCAGTCAATTTGACCTGACCCGAGCACGGCAATTCTTCCTGCCTAAGGTTGTTAGAGATGGGACATGGGCTGCAGTTAAAACTCAATTGTATACATTCTTGAGCCTCCACGCTTTCAGGAGACTTGATTACTCGCTCATGCTGTACTTCGGAGACTCTGCAATTTCTGTCGCGTAGGCTGACAGAATGTAATGCCGACGGTAGGCTTTACCAGAGCACGCTGTCCCAATACAAACTCCACTTTTGCAAACATGTTTGCGGAAGACCCAAGTAATTGTTTAAGCTTTTGCTGTTCTAAAATCTCCAGCATAAAGCAAGACAAATCTAAAATCATCATGAGGTCAACAGACCTTAAGCCGCCTGTCATCATTTCATTGGACAAGGCGCAGTGAGCTGACGTTGCTTGCAGCGGTGCGAGTAATTTTACATTAGCTCCTTTATTCAACTGTATTACTTCAGCCGACGGGTTAACTGACAGCATAGGCGTAATACGCTGTGCTATGGTCATCGCCGTAGGTGCTACAACTAAGCACTGACCTGTATTTTTCAATAGGTTGGTACTCGGTTCACTAAGCCCAATTTTATCTTCTGAGACGCTAAACCCAACACCTGGGGCGCAGCTAACTACATCTTCGCGACATGAGGGTATTTCAACACTTTCAGAAAGAAAGACACGGCAGGTGTAGCTTTCAATTGTCTCAATATATTTATTTAGTTCGGGCAGGGGGTCCTCACTACCTCTGTGTCCTTCACCCACTTCCACTCCATCGGGGTGAAAACTGACACATCCCCCGAGTGCCGCTACCGCATTCGTACCCAAGATGACATCATACGGCAGCCCCTCAGCGACGTACACATACAAATTTAGAATCTTCCCTCCAACTAGGAAATCTGCAAAACATCCGCCTATAATTATTACCGCATTACCGGTTAAGGAAGTGATATTTACATTACTGCAATTTTGTAATGAGGCATCGTGTAACCCACTACGTACTAGAGTTACTGTACTGCCCGTGTCGACAAGCATTTCTGCTGGTCGACCACAAACTAACCCATAAATCAAAGGAGTCTTTCCTACAGCTACATCGGAAAGCACAGCTCTATTAACGGTTTCACTGTCACTCAAAGTTTGTATCAAAACGTTTGCTTGCGCACCGTGATCTGATCTTACAGTAAGCAATCGATTAATTAGCCGCCTGTTTTGCTCTCTTAACGCATTCATTGCCTGTTGGACTTGAGTTTGCTCGCCATGAAACGCTGGCGAAGATCTCGAACTAGGGTTTTCATAGTTTGAAGTTTCGTGGCTAGTACTTGCACGGCTAGCCATCTCATATCGTGTGTCTCGAATAGGAAAACGTCGGGGGTTAGGGTTAGGCTGTCTGGGAGGGAATGCATTACTACCTCGAGGACATCTAGCTCGGACGTGCCCCGGTTTCCCACAGAGAAAACAAATAGGTCGGCCATCTATGGTTCGTTCATTACGTACCCCTGTGCTTGTTCTACGGAATTCCCTAAATTCTGGTGATCTACTTCTAGGTGCACCCGTAGGGCCGTCGGATACTTTACCGGAATTAATTTCCTTTAGAGCTTGGACCATTTGAGAAGCAAAGCCTTCATATATACTGCTTTTGCTGCTCCTTGACTAGCTCTATCAAACCTTTCATAGCAGTTTCTTCGTCTTGTTTAGCAGACGAAGGCCATTCTCTGGGAGGGGAGTCACTAAATCTAACTGACCGCACAACTTTGTCTTCCTGGTCCATATCCTCAAAAGTTTCTTGTTCTTTTGCCCGTACTACGGCGTCTTCAAAAGATGTCGGCTTACTTGAAAGGACTAGCCGACGGATACTTTTCCTCAATCCGTTCATAAAAATTTCCTTTATTAGACGATCCCTGGGCTCACCCTTTAAGCTGTCACCGTAAGCCTTTCTTGCTAAATTTTGTATGGCTCTGGCGAATTCTTCAACCAATTCGCCAGTCTTCTGCTGACGCCTGTGTAACTCTGAACTAGAAGTTGTGTCAGCTAAAACTTGAGTTAACGCCTCTTTTACTTGATCCCAGCTATTCTTAATACCGGCTGGGAGAGCTTCCCATGCATCAGCAGCATAGCCTCTCAGGTATGCTGGAAACAGTTTAACTTTACTAGTGTCTGCCCAATCATTGATTAGAGAAATTCTTTCAAAAGTACGGACAAAATCTCGTAAATCATCCCCAATTTCTCCTTTACAAACAGGAATTTGTTTTACATCTATGACACACTCAGAGCGGTCTAGCTCGCCTTTATCATCCCCAGGCATAGTAAACTCTAATTTCCTGGGGCGAAACAGTAAAGTTTTACTAGGAACAGAAAAATAACTTCCAATTGGAGTCGTAAGCTCAGGCGAGTTTCGCTCCCTCTTTGACACAATAGGGTCCTCAACAAAATACTCTTCAACCGGCTCAGAAAAACACGAGCTAAGTGTTCGACTACCGCTTGACACGTACGACCCGTCTGGTGAACTATAAGCTCCGTCAACCAGAACTTCACTATCAGATAAACTGCGGTTCCACAACTTGATTCGATTCCCAACTATGAACGGGGTAAAACCGAAGCCCTTTCTCTCCCTTCAACGACAGAGATCCTGGCAGCCTCGCCAAATCGATGCGATCCCTAACAGCCACTATCACCGGGCTGTGCTGCAGCTAAGCAAATAGACTGGCTTACACTGACCCCACAAGCCTATTTTCGCAGCCTATTTATACTCTTTTGCAGTCACGCCACTTTCTAAGAATAGAAAGGTGACATATCCGAATTCGCCGAAAAGCTGGATTTTCGGGGTTTTCAACACCTAGTTTTCCTGGACTCCAGACGTAAAAAATATTAGTTTACAAAACTAAGAAATTGTTTTAATTTTAGCAGTTTTTAAAATCAAGACAAATATGTATGTGCTATATAATCATAATGGATTACGATTAATTAAAAATTATTACGTTGCTTAATGGTTTTAAACCTTACTTACTTTTCGTAATTTAAAGATACACGAATAGCAGTTTAAAACTTTAACTAAACTTATAGTGTTTATCTTAAATTCTGTATAAAATATAAGATACAAAATTTATTAGAAAATACTGAAAACGTAGGTATATAATAAATGTATCTCTCTTGATTTTGAAAACTGTTAAAATTAAAACAATTTCTTAATTTTGCAAACATATTAATAATGCTTAATTTAATATTTTTAACGTCTGGAATTTGTCTTCATGCACCCCATTGCACATATTGTTATAATGTATGACCTATCTTCTGGCTTTAAATATGACATCGGCATGCCCTTTGAACCCCTACCACACACAAAGACAAAGGCGTTTAAGACAATACAGAATTTACTAGAAAATACGGTATTTACTGGACGAATTTCAGTAAAAATGGTATTTACGTGTAAAGATAGGGAGTTTAAAGAAAATACCATTCTTACTAGTAAATACGGTATTTACTAAAATCGGCCAGTAAATACAGTATTTACTGAATACAGAAATTACTACGATATATACATAACAGGGTTGGGTTTTTTCCGGAAAAAAATTATTGCGGAAAAATCTAGTTTTTTTCCGGTTTTTTCCGGTTTTTTTCCAGTATTTTCCGTTTTTTCCGATATCACCAAAGGTTTTAAACTGTTTCTGGAGTGCCAAAATTGAACAAATTTTAATGAATTTAAGCTTTTAAACGTATTTTCATGCGATAAACTATAAATACAGTCGATTTTAAAGAATTTCTAGATTTTTTCGGAAAAATTCAAAAATTATCCCAAAATTTCCAATTTTATTGCTAATTTTTCAAAAATTTTTCAACTTTTCGGAAAAAACTCGCGAGTATTTTTCCGAAGCCTGCGGAAAAAACGGAAAAAAACCGTTTTTTCGGTAGTTTTTTTCCGGTGCCCATCCCTGATACATACCGCACTAGCGCTGACGGCAAAACAATGCGATTGTGCTGGATGGACAGAAAACCGAAAACAGAAAATCGACTGCAAAATCGAAGCCGTTCATGCCAGCGATAAAACTTGTTGGCTCTTTTGCTGGATCCATACCGTTGCAGTAGTGTCCTCAGGGCTGCGTGGTCGGTTCTCAATTTAAACGGCCGCCCGAGAATGAACTTTTCCCAGTCTCACAGCTCCAGTCGCAAGCCAAGGCTTCGCATTCCCCAGCAGCGTACCACCGTTCATGGGGTGCCAGCGCGTGCGACGCGAATGCGATAGGAACTTCTTTACCTTCTTGGATTTGACTCAGCATGGCCCCAATGCGAGTATCGGATGGTAAAGGTAAAGGTTTTCCCCAGGAGATATCTCCATCTAGCCTCAGGACATGGGGAGCCGGTGCTCATCCCCGGATTCTCAGCCGTAGAGTCAGGAGTGTCATCTCAAACGATGACTGCATCCGTGGAAGGGGGGCCGGACCTTCTACACGGACTCCTGTATACCTTCCTACCGTAGTGATACCCATTTACCGACCAGTTAAGGATGGATAGCAGGGTTGGCCAGAGTCGGGAGAGCTTTGTGGAGTCCCGGGATCGAACCATCGATCGTAAGGTCGGAAAGTTCTTACTTGCGCCTTAGACCACTCGGCCATCCCGCCATACCGGATGCATCACAGGTGACAATGGTGTCAGCGTTGAAGTCAAAGATTCCGTTCACCAGCGAATCAACTAGTATTTCTTGACCTCCGAAAACGCCTTGTCGTATTCTTTACTCCATATGAATCTTACATCTTTCCTTGTCAATCGTCGGAGGGGCTCAATCTGTGTAGCCAAGTCGAGTAAGAATTCTTGATGCCAATTGATCTTCGCAGATCAAGAAGCGACCTTGGGATCGGAAACATCTTCACTGGTTTAAGGTTCTCCGGGTTTGGGGAAATACCGCTTGGTGTTATGGTGAGGCCAAGGAATGGAACTTTCTTTTGACGAAACAGGCATTTCTGTGGTCTTAGACGAAAGTTTTTTTGGTCTAGGGCGTTCAGCACCTGTCTCAAGTTGTAGTCATGCTCGGCATCGTCTTTACCATATACAATGATATCATCTATATATATATATATATATATATATATATATATATATATATATATATATATCTGGCTTATCCCTAGTGGGGGTAGGTGGGGGGGCGCCCCTCATTCGGCGACCTCCCCCCCCCCCCATTCGAGGAGCCCCCCCCCCCCCGAAAAACCCGCCCCCATAAATCCCGACCTCCCCCCCCCCCCCCCCCCCATAACCCCAAAAATTGCCAAATTTTACCATTTTTACCCTAAATTTTCAAAAAATTTTCCGGCTTCGCCGGATTTTTGACTAGATTTTCGCTATTTTAGCTTAAAAACACCTAAAATTAGTCATTTTAGCGATTTTTAGCAGTTAGTACGCAAAAAACCCACAAAAATTCGAAAAAAAATTTCTAAAATATACCCCCCCCCCCCCCCCCCATTTTGGGTGAGGGCCCCCATGAAGGCCCCCGCCCAAACAAAATTGCCAAGGGATAAGCCAGTATATATATATGTATGTATATATAGGCACAGCAACCAGTCACATGTTTCAGAGTATCAGAGATACACTTTTGAAAGACAGATCCAGAAACTTTTAGCCC